>JACN01121252.1:0-12986 GCA_000787155.1 Scartelaos histophorus | reverse complement strand
TCTTAATATTTGATTTTTTTTTTTTTTAAAGTCTGTGAAAAAATGAAGTGGAAAATCTACTTCTGGAACCAAACATGACTGCAAAAAATAAAAAGACCCTCTACATGATTATGAACAATAAGAGCCCCGCCCAAGTGGTCCCTTTTCTTTCTCTGTTGAACCATGTCTGGAAGAGTCATCGGTACTTCTTCCAACATTCTTTTTTTTTTTAAATTGAACTATAATAATAGAAATTTTCAACATTTCTTGCATGCATGTCTCTACTCAGTTTTCATTACCAACGACATTTAAAAAGTCATATTGTTCTGCTGTTCTGCAATTTGTAGTGTAGCGTTCATTATCTTCCTCGCTAACTGAAAGGAACCGTGTCTTTGTCAGCTACAGTGGAATTCAGGTCGTCCATGGATGGCGGCGTCTGCACTCAGGAGCCCCCCCTCAAGTCGTCCATGATTATGCCCGCTAAGAAGTCTGTCACGTTCCCCGGAGACCTGCAGGACCCTCCCGCCAAGCCCCTGCTGTACCACAAACAACCACCAGCTCTGCCGCCCAAGCCCTTCTCCAGGATGCCCAACCACAGCACAGGTGAGGGATGATGGCTTCAGTCCACAACCATAGAAATCACTTTTTGTTTTAATAGCATTGTGTACTTTTAGCAGTTTTAGTCCAACCTAGGAATATTTGTAGATTTCAAAATGGTCAAGTACTATATGACATCACACAGAACTGCGCTGATTGTTCATTATGCCCTCAGACCCTGCCCCTTCTCCCCCTTCACTCTCTCCTTTTGTCCTTCATTTGCTGCTGAGTTGAAATGCATTTGTGAGAGGAGTTTGAGTAGTTTAGTCCCGCTTAAAGTTGACCTGGATCAACCCTCTCAGTGATATTTAGACTAATTGATATATGCTTGTGTAATCTTTTATTCGCCTTCATTTACGATGCAATTGTTCCAAAAAATTCTTATTTCCCCTTGCCCCCATATTCACCCACCGCTCTAGACTTAATTTGGCTAATGTTCTAATACATATATATTGATGGGATAGTCGGCCTGGTCTGGCAGAGTCACTTTGTTGTGATGATGTTTACAGTGACGTACCACAGGAACAGGCGGAAATCATTGCCTCAGTTTTGAACCATCAGGCAGTGAAGCTGTTTCTTAGTTTAGATCAATATAGTGATTTAAATATCTAAAATATAAAAGAGTGATCCACGCGCGTCATAGATTGTGACACTATAACAGACAAGAGCATAATGTATTCTTTAACAGTGGATTAGATGGATGTTCAATCAAATGACAACTAAAGAATGGTTTCAATGGCTCAAACATCTCCACAAATCCCTGATGAATCACAGCAGAAGCTGGCTCGAACCTGCTCCATTGTCTGAGAATACAATATACAGATTTAATGGGGAACAAAATGGATATATGGATTAAAAACACATTACTGTATAAATGATCCAAGCTTAAAGGTGCTATACCTGCTAAATTTGTCTTGCAACAATACAGATATATTGCATAAGCAGCTCAGAGGTCAAAATAAGTCTGCTGTGCGCTGTCTGCATCAGATTATACGCGGTTTTGTTTTCTGATGATCAGGAAGTGCGAGTTAGAATGTTTTATTAACTATCGCCATAGCAAAACTCTGCTTTGGTCTGTGAGAGCTGGGGAAGTGCTCATAAACTCATCATGGTGAATAATTAGGATCTTCAGTATGCATGAGGCAAGTGAGGAACTGGCTGGTTCTGTTTTCCACTTTTTAAGATGGTTAAAATCAGGTACAGCACTTTTTAAGTCAGTTATTTCGTTGACAAACAAGATTTATTTTCCCATGCATGCTTGGCTCAGATGACTTTCACATTCTGTCTGGTGTGTACACCTGCGTACCAACACATGTGCGCGGATTACTGTAGTCTCATTAAATTCCCCTATGGTCCCGCCCTCCAAGCTGCCTGTCACTCTCAATCTGTCTGTGGGAGAAGTGGCATTACTCTGGCCTCAATCCAGCTCAATCCAGCCACTGTCTCTGCTGAGGTCTGAGCCTCTCATCAGTGTCCAGTGTGGAGCTCTGATGCTTGGAGACTGTGGGGTTGGAGGGCGAGGCTTATGTAGGTTTGTAGTTGTAGTTTGTGTCTAGGTTTTATCCCTCGTAATGAAATGCTAAAATGTTTTTATTTTCATTATATTTCATCAAAAGGTACTGTATATTATTATATGATCCAGAGTCTAGGCAACAGAAGCACTATTTCCTTAGATTAAGAATTAAACATCTAAAGATGCTTTGTTTGGTTTGATAAGGCCATCAGTATTCAGTTAATTAGAATGGAGCAATATTTAGAATTCATTTAGTTACAGTCTATTTACCTTTACTGAAGGACTGCAAGAACGTAGTTTCAGTTACTACTTCGATGGCTATTTGAATTTCCTTCAGAATCAATAAAGCATCAATTTTTGTTCAAACTATATAATGAATGTTGGCCTTAGTACTGTGACACTTCTTGTAGCCAAACTCTATTTTCTATATGATATTTTCACATTTTTTCCTTTTCCTTATAGTTGAGCAAAATTGGTTTAGCCCTAGCACAGGTGTATTGTAAAAGCAGCTGTTGGTGTCAAAAACAACTATCTATTGTTCTATCTGCATTGTACTATAGTTATATTAAATGTTTTACTGTCCAAGAATCAGAAAGTGCACTATTAGCATATTAGTTGTTAGCGTTAACAGCCAAACTTTGCTCAGGAAGTTGTGAAAAGTCCTTATAACCTCATCATGGTGAATAATCAGGATGCTGAGAATGCATAAGGTGTGTGAGAAATCTGCATTCTGGTTGTTTTATCACATTTTTAAGTAAAAATCAGGTGCATCAGGGATGTAACAGTTTAATTAAAGTGAAATAAAAAAAAACAATGTGAAAAGGCAAAGGTCAATAATAATTTATGTGTTGTTAATATGAAAATTTGACCATTCACTTTTTATCTTTTCAGATTCTTGCCAGCTGAAGTTACCTAATAAGCACTCTCCACCCTTACCCCCGAAGAAGGTGATGATCTGCGTGCCTCAGGGGTGCCACGACTCCTCCCCCTCCCCCACACCCAACAACCCGGGCACCCACTCTCAAAGGTGCACCCCCCCTCAGGTCTTACCCTCCCTGCACGGTCCACCCTTCCTGCCCTCTCAGCTCATGGGCCTGTCGGCGCTGCACCACCCGCTCCAGCTGCAGTACGGCAGTCTGCACGCGCCCAGTCGCATCATTGAGGAGCTCAATAAAACCCTGGCGCTGTCCATGCAGAGGTTTGAGAGGTCAGTGGACTTGGAATAACTACATGGAATAACTGGCGGGTGACGGGCGGGTGCATACAGGGTGATCGATGTCTAATTTTGGTTACAGCTAAAATCATTGGTTTTATTTTTAGTTGGGTCAATAAGTCTGACACGTTAGATTGCAGAAAGACTTTGTGTTTGGATGTAGAGTTGATTATGAAGTTTATATTAATGAATGGTAACTATGGATGTAATATTGGAAATAAATTTAGCTTAAATATTAAATGTGCACAAAGGTGTCAAGTACAGTGAACTAGGAACTTCAGTATCAGTGCAGCAGGTACAAATAACTGTGGGTAAATGCTTAACATCACAATAGTTGCACCTCAGATTTTATTGAGACATTTTAGAGACAGTATTGCAGGTCTCACCACACTATTGCAGTGAAGATCATTTTTAATCTCTGAGCCAACTCCCATTTACTGTTATTTGATATTACAAGTATTCTGTGTCTGATAAGGATTTAGAGTTTGGTCACCACTCCCTCTGTCTCAGACAAACTAAAGGCTTTGCTCATTGGAGCTGCATGTTGTCTGCCATGTCAATATAAACCCCATTGTGTTACTTCTCTAACTGGCTAATGCATCTGTCAGTAGTTTTTGAAAAGATATACTTTGAGTTTCTTATTAATTCTACAAAAATCAATTATTCTGGCAATGGTGTATGTATTTTTTAACTAAATTCAATGCTCTTACTATTACCATTACATTACCTTAAGGAATCAGCTGATCATGATAGTAATGAGTCAGACTGAACTCACCTTGATTAGTTTGATGGAGGTGACATAGCTGTCACTTTGTGTTATTATTGAGGTCACAGCCGGCTCTGTGGCGTTGTGCTCAGGTTTAAACCAGAGTGCTGTCACTCTCTCAGGGCTCCATGGCCTCATTCACAAATGGAGTATTTGTGGGACAGTGCTGTGTTTGGCCTGACATAACATCACCAGCTGCACTCGGCTTCTTCTTATTGCCGAAAAGGGGCAGGGGATTGGGTATTATGCAACAATCCACATTTGGATGGCTGTTTTCTCCGGAGCTATTTGGATAGGGATAAGGAAGTAATGGCCCCAACTTCGGATACAATTATTCTAAAAGCTTGTGCTTATGCAACTGTGGCAGGAAGCTACGGCGAGGCTGTGATGAATCAATCTGTCAAATGTGTCACCAGTTTACCATTTCTACATGAAAGAGCTGCGGCAGGCTTCAGGGTGCTTGGGTTTGTAAAATAAATTCAGTTTGAATCCATGTGCACCCAAATGTTTTGGATTAAAAGGCCGATGTTTCTGAGCCATGTTATAATGTTTTCTCATCACATTCCTGGAGTTGTGTTTTGTTCACGCATGTTTAACACACAAATCCTGCATATTTAGGCTGACACTAATGCATCATCCACTGGGTTTTTAAACTCCATACACCTTCACTTGAATCATTAGGTTGATTTTGGCCGTGGAATTGCAAATCTCTTGAAAGTTGAAAGGTAACTGTTGACTTAAAAAGCACCACTATGTGGTATCACTAGGTGAAACGGAGCATTTTGAGCTTTAAAGATAAAGGCTTCCTCGGACATAAATGAAACAAAACTCAACTCCAGGCATGTTTTTGAGGAGGTAACAACATTATTACTTTGCTTTTGTGTAATATAAGATCTTTAATGGGTATATAACTGTGGTTTTCTTAAATTCAGTATAGCATAATTCTTATCTATATGTGTTTGTGTGCTCCAGCTCGGCCTTGCACAGCAGCAGTCAGTGTGCCCCTCTGGACCGGAGAGAAGTGCCCTCCGTCATCATCGACTATGAGGAGGACAAGGAGAACCTGCCCAATGAGTCCGACTACGAGGACCTGCCCAGTATGTACAAGGACGAGCACGGCGTGGACGATGACGAGGATGATGATGAAGATGACGACTCCATATTTGCAAGTCAGTGCATCAGCTTAGTGGAATTTCATGGTCACAATGTCAACTGCATTTGTTCCCTGAGGTCGACTCCCGCTAACATTAGCAGCACAACGGCTCTGCAGTCGGGAAGGGGCGAGTGCCTTTAACAACCTTGCTCCTAATTGGCTCTTTGGTTGCGCACTTTCCCAATGTGGATTTTGGTTCAAATGAGCTGCAATAACTCCTAGCCTCATTTGCTGGTTTTCAGATGACACCACAACATTCTCTGGGCCTGTAATATTTAATACAGGTGTGGGGGCAGGTGAAATGAATCTGATTTAAAATGTAGATTTCTGTTGTATTACAGAGAATTCTTGGGTTTAGTCCCAAATAGAGATGATCAGGTTCAACCTTTACCTTTTGTACTTTTCTTATGAAAATACAATATAATATTTAGGGAAAACTGGCCCTTGCCATTCTTGAGGCGTGTGACAATAATCGAAATATCGTGATATTGTATCTTCATAAGTCACACAGTAATATCGTGGGCTATTACAATATATCAAATCACAAGTCTCTTCGCTTAAATTCATTGTTGTGCTGCAGTAATATCTAAAAAAACAGAGGGAACTACATAGATTATGATCCTTTGCTATTTCAGTGCAGACTGGGAGGAAATAACTATTATTAACCACTTTTACATCTTATTTTTGTATTATAACAATACGAAAGGCTTTTCATGGCATTTTAAAAGTAAAAAGTTGCATGTTCACAATTTTGTAAGCCTCCACAAAATATCAGAATAAATATCTTACTGTGACATGCATATCGAGAAAATATCGTACAGAGAGATTTGGATATTGATACATCCCAAATTTTTAATTGTTACTTAAATTTTGCACTTCAACTTCAAAGACAATAACTGTTGTACCAAATGACCGGTCAAAGCATTTTAGAAGATCAGTCTTCTTATTATGTATAATATCGTAATATCGTGAGCCTCCCCACCATATCGTGAGCTTTCCCATGATATCGCAGTAAATATTGTAGTGTGAGGTTCATACCATGATGATATTGTGAGACTTGAATATCGTTACACTTCTACCATTCACTGAGGGAATGACCACTTTCTGAATCACTTTCTGGAGGCTGAAAAGCACTGATTGGCTTCAATTGGGTGCAACTGGACACTAAAAGAGACACTCCCTCAGTCCACTTCTATATACAGTCTATGGTTGTGAATGGCTGGCTGAAATTCTCACCACCCACTAGCCAGAAGGTTTTCAGTTCTATCCTACCAGTCCTTGAACAAGAAATGTAAAGCAAGCCTATGAGGGTCTAAAAATGAATCAAGTCTACACTAAATGATTAGGCTTGGACAAATTTTATTGATCCACAAAGGAAATTATCTGGACACAGTAGCTCACACATCACAATATGTTATAGAAAGAAAAAAATTCCAATAAGTAGCAAAAATGGCAAGAGACTGGTGTCAAATAAGGCGTAATTACATGAATGTGTATGTACAAGTAAAAATAAGTAGAAATAAGTAATAGAAATATCTCAGCAATATACAAAGGCTAAATTATAACTGCAATAAGACAAGTGGATATTTTCTTGTTCCTAATACACTAAAAATGATAATAATTGTATTTTATAGGACTATGGAAATCGACCTAATTTTAATGCAAAACGTCTGCATGTGTTTTCAGGTTCTCTGGCTCAAAAGGTTCTGAGAAAAGACTCCCTGGCCATCAAACTGAGTAACCGGCCATCCAAACGTGAGCTGGAGGAGAAGAACATCCTCCCCATGCAAACAGACGAGGAGAGGCTGGAGTCCAGGCAGCAGATCGGCACCAAACTCACACGGTAATCCCCCTATAAGAGCCCTGACCTCATGTGGTATACCCTTTTAAACTGGAGCATAGATTAATCCATAAATTTGCTGTGTTTATGGAGTTGTAATAGTTTATGTGCTGTACTAAGCCGACAGTAAGAGCCATAGCACAGAAAACAACAGCATTATCTACTGTTCCAGGTCACTGTGATCAACTTTACTGTAAACTAGGTAAATTTGCAGCTTCCTTGTCAAAAATGCCCAAATCCATGAATTTTTGCTTCCTTTGTCTTTGCATTCAGGTGTCAGGGCAGTTTTGCGTCATGTCACCAACTACTTGAAATTCAAAGGTGGAGTTTGAAGTCTGGATGCCTGTTTAGACCAATCACAGTGCTCCATATAACTCCAGCCCCAGACATTTTTTTCTTTAGTCCCCTAGATAGTGCCCAGTTTAGCAGCTCTATTTGAAATGCGGCTGTCGGTGAAGTTTGTGTTTGGTCTCGCTTTAAGAGCCCTTGACATCATGCAGTAAACCCCTTTAACAGCATATGCATTTTTCAGAACGATGGCTCTTATGTAAGGCACATGCAAGATTTACATGTGCACTTTACCTCCCGCCTTTGACTAACCATTTGATAGGTTGCGGATAACATGAAATGTTACAATATACAATACAAAACATGTTCACTTTTAATTTTGATAAGATGTGACCTGATTATGTACAAGAAAAATGGCTCCAAATGTTGCTCCAAAATGCTGTTCAATAATCCTGGACACAAGCTTGATGAAATTGGACTGTTAAAC
Source organism: Scartelaos histophorus (assembly GCA_000787155.1). NCBI lineage: Eukaryota > Metazoa > Chordata > Actinopteri > Gobiiformes > Gobiidae > Scartelaos > Scartelaos histophorus. The sequence goes on along the minus strand of JACN01121252.1, from coordinate 5,150 downwards.
ACATTATATTTGCAAATTTAAATTAAACATGTGTTTTTAGAGTACATAAAAGGGCTATAGATGCATTTTATTCATAATATTAATTTGACTGCAAAGCTTGCCCCAATGATCAGCAGATAAACAGCTTCTTTTGTACATATTGGCAAGTTTGTGGAAATATAAAGTTAAGGTACTCTTTACTGTCTCTGTTTGGACATTTTTCCTCAGCATTTGACCCATCCTTAAATGCTAAAGCTGCAGCAGCCTGTAAGAAGCAGTGATTTTGAGGTAGTTTTGGTCTTTACTCCTTTAGCTGGTGGAGTTTGCCTATGTGTTAATGGACGAAACATGCAAACTCTACACTGAAAAGTCCAGGTGGCGAATCTGGGACCTTCTTGCTGTGAGATGAGGGTCCATAACTACTCAGCCAGCTCATATTCAAATGTGTATATGGGATAAAAAAGCCTTTACAGTTACATGCGAATCACATTTTTCTTGCCAGCCCAGTTCTTGTTGCTATGGACTTGCAGTAACTATACCAGAGTATGGACCTGTATCTGTAGTCCCTGCGCAATCGCTATAAAAATATTTAGTCACTTTAATACCCTTTCATTTAGATGGCTTCTGAGGGATGAGGATACACGCCTTATCTGTACCAAAGTGAGGCTTTGAAAACGGAGCTGACCTAATTTCTTCTTTCTCCAACCCTTCCTCTCCTCGTCTCCTTCCCTTCTCCTGTCTCCTCTCTCTCTCGTGCGCCCTTCTCTCACTCTTTACTTCCTCCCTCGCTCATTGAATCACCACGGCGATGCTTCTCGTGCCAAACTCTCTCTCTCCAATCTCCTCCACACCGCACCACGCACAACATCTCATACAAACAGCCAGCGAACACATTGACGCAGATCATGCAAGTCGCCGTGTATTCACAATATACAAATACTAAAATCACAACAAACCAGTGTATCATCGCTGCCGGTCCGAGCGATAATACTGTAGTTACTTCAGGTAGGGCATCTGGTTTAAAACGCATCACACAGTAGAAGGATAATTTGCTCTAAAATGAGTTTTTTAAATTGACGATCTCAAATGACAAGATGTTTTTTCCCGGTAGATTACAATCTCCATTTTGTTTTATGCAGTTTTGCCTGAAGTGGGTGCAAAGACGCGCCAGCCAAAAGGGAAGCGAAACACACCGAGGATAAAATGGACGTCAGACGTGTTTGTGATATCTCAGTAAAGCTGTTTTTAAGGGGAAGATAAGGGATATTTACAAGAGACATTGGCAGACAGCATGCTATTCCCAACTGTGCTTCCAGAAGGCTGGTTTGGTTGTCATGCGTCCGAAAAAAGCTCTCTCTCTCTCTTTTAGTTTCTCTATCTCACTCCCCTCACTCCTTGCTGTGCCCTCCTTATCTCCTCCTATCTCCTCATCTCTCTGTTCTGTTCCCTATAGTTAATGTGTGATGCTAACTGGAGGCTTTTCTCTGTCTGAAGCTTTGTTACTCAAGCTAAATTTTATCTGAGCTTTTTTTTTAACACAATCTGACCATAAAGAACTGACTCAAATAACATAACAGCCACAAGTTTGTTCATTTAGTCACTTTTACTTTCACTTAATTATCATAGGCTCCTGCAAATCTGTTGTTTGAAAACTTAAGAAAAAAACTACAAAACTGATTCATCTTTTTTTTGGACAGTGTTTGCTAATGTGTGCATCGTCACCATGGCAACTGCTGAACATTCCCGTATAGAGACAAACGTAGAACCATTATGATGTCGCTCTAAAGTATAAATTCTCTCTCATCTTCTCTCTCATCTCTCTGTTTGTCTTTCTCTGTCCTTACCTCTCTCTTATCACCTCTTTGTCTCGCCCTCCCTCTCTCCACTATTTTCTCTTTCCTTATCTCTCTCTCTTTTGCTGTGTCCTTCACCCATTTTGGTTCCAATCCCGTTCCCGAATTCACGCTTTAAGAAAATGTCTCAGTGACTCAAATCGACTCCTTAATCCAAATGAAATCTTCAAACTTTCAGCGTTACTGTAGTTCTGGTTTTTAGGCGCAGAAGTGTCGATACTGTGTGGAAACGAGGACGTGCGTTTGAGAACAGCGTTGAGGGTTATTTTAGGGTAGCTTAGTTATGCAGTTTCACTTTACAGCGTAGGGCATTGTTGAGAAAAGCGAGCTCTCATTTGAGTTGCCAGTCTCTGCAATTAAATCCAGCAGGTTTCATCCTAAAAAGGCCTCTCTCTGATATACCTAAACCCCAGCACCTGGAGTGAATCTTTAACCAGTGCCAGTGCAGCCTCTGCAGCTCAGTGAGTGAATTCTGGAGGTTCTGAGCTTTCGCATGAGGCCAGTTCATATGTTGAGAATGGAAAAAAGTCCCTGTCCTCTCAGATTTAGAGACTGGTAGCCTGGGTTTAGCTGTAATTGTAGTTTTTTTTGTAAAATAGTATGAGTGCAGCCTGCAAAAACTGCTTTTTAAACAATGTACAATAATTATGTGTATAAAACAGAGTGCTAATGGTTCTATTAAGACAAAAATGTAAATGTAAGGTGCAAAAAATGGCTTTGTAGAGCTTCCAGATGTCCCAAATTATGACTTCTGTTGTAACCCAGGAAGTAAGAAGCTGAAAACTAAGGAAGCACAATGGTCAATTTTGATAAGGATCTCACCAATACTATTTTAAGCCCATGTACAGTACAGTAAACCACTATACACTGCGAGTCTGTCCAAGAATAAACCCAGAAGGAAGTGCTGTGAGCAGAGATAAAATGCAACATGGCGTTTAGAATCCAGCCGTAGCGTCACCGGGCCCAGTCTCTGTAGATCCCTATCAGAGCTAACAAGATGGAGACAGCCATTGATTCAGTGATTAGTTCTCCTGCCTCGGGCTCCTGCTCAGCTGCTATAATAAGAGGTTCCCCACTGAAAGCACTCGCATTGACCCTATCTAAAATGGCCTCTGGGGGTCTTCACTTCTTCAGCCGCTCACAGACAGAAGGAAATTGGAGATAATCTTTAGAAAACAGATTTGGAGGGAGATGTGCTGATGGCAGCCTGCCTTCAAGCATGTTCCTTTTGTTTTATTTGTGTTGTCTTTAAGACTGTTGACAGGACTACATGGGGAGGGCGTATGGGCAGACTGTCAAGGCTGTGTGCAAGGAAAAATGTAGACTTTAAAGCTGTAATGCATTACTAAGAATTAGGGTTGTCAAAACCATTAGACTTTGACAATCTTTATTGATCCACAAAGGAAATTATTTTGACACAATAGCTCACACATCACCATATAATATAATAACAAAGAGCAAAAATATAAATCGTTCTAATACATTTTAAATAAGTAGCAAAACAGATAGCAAGAGGCAGGAGTCAAATAAGGCATAATTATGTAAATGTATATGTACAAGTCAAAATAAAATAAAAAATTAAATGGAATAAAATAGAAATTGTGCATAGTGATTTTTCTTCAGTATCTCATGTTGAAAAGTCTGTCTAATCATAAACTTAAAATGACATTCTGTTGTGTTTTGTCAAGCCTGTATTTGGATTTTGAAAGTCTTGAAATGATTCTAGTTGTCAACTAGTCAGCTATTATTATAATTTATCATTTTATTTGACTAGTCAACTTACTATTTTAGTTATACCTTGGTGATTTATTTCCCAAGTATTCCACTGAAGTACTTTTCAATATTTTTGATTAAATATGTCTGTATATTTTTCTTCTCTTACTTTTATTAAATAATTGCACAGTTTTTGTGATAAAAACTGATTTCTTTGGAAATGGCACGTCTGTTTATACTCCAGATAATGATGAACAATTATTAAAATGGTCAACAATTATCTGTTAAGCACTGCTATTGTAATTACTCACTGCAGCTCCAACTATCTTGACAACACCACCAATAATATAGATGTAACGTTTAGGGAACAATAGCATCAAAATTATAGCATGGTGGTTTAATGGCCAACACTGGGTTTGGTGCATATTCTCCATGTGGTGGATGAAGTACTCACAAATTACTCAAGTAAAAGTATTAACGTACCTGTTTATACATAAAGAGCAAAATGCATTTTGTACAGATATTTAGAACAAATAAAGGATAAAATGTAGTAATTTTGATAAAGAATGTATCTGATTTTAAGTGATTCAGTTGATTTCTTATTTTTTTCTAGCTGTTTTTGTGTATTGTGTACATTGTTGCTTAAAGTTGGGACATTTCAGCAGGTCTCAAACCATAGAGAAAATTACTTTACTACATTTTAGATCTGGACTGAAAAGTGAAAAGTTAAAACTATGTATACCTGCTCTCAAATGTAGTGAAGCAAAAGTATCCACTGTAAAATTTACTAAAGTGCAGATACTTTAAATATGTACTTAGTATTGTACTTTTACTTTAGTACTTAATTACCACACTTCAGTTTCCCCACCAACTCAAAACATGCACAATAGGTAAAAATCCTCCAGCTCAGGCAGTCCTGACCAAACCTAGTTATAAGATCACAGAGATGGGGCCCCAGTGGGATTCAAGGATGGACCAAATGCAGAGGACAAATTTCCCTACGGGGACAATAAAAAGTACTTTAACCTTATTATGTAAAGGTTATGTAAGTTTTGAATAATGTAAGAAAATCACCTTGCAGGGGTTACAGTAAAGTTAATATTAGGGAAAAGATGAGAAGGGAGAACAAATTTAAACTTTTCCATTTACTCAGCTACTTTTTCTCCAAAAGCGTGCACAAAGGCAAGCCCTGATAAAGCCCTGTCAGGAGGTTATGTTAAAGTGGAGGGTGAATTTTAATGTGCGTGTGTCTGTGTGTTTTTTGCTTCTAGGCGCCTGAGCCAGAGACCAACGGCAGAAGAACTGGAGCAGAGGAACATTCTCAAACGTGAGTAAAAAATCCAACCCTGCAATGGAAAATCTCTATATGATCACTTACATATTATTATAAATCACATCCAGACTGATTATCTCACTGTTGCACAACACATGCATAAAGTTAGAATCTAATAAAAATCTTGCAGACCATCCCAATGAGATCACCTCATTTGTGGAGAGCGTGTGATTGGTCCAAACATGTCCTCCCCTCGTTCCTCCTCTGTCTAAAACGCGATTCAGCCTTAAGGTATTTAATAGGTTTGTTTTAAAAGAGGATTAGTTTAGTTT
>JACN01011872.1:0-11218 GCA_000787155.1 Scartelaos histophorus | reverse complement strand
TTTTTTTCCCACTTTTTCTTTACAACCTACTTGATTTGTGCAATCTTTTTCATATATTTACCATAGTTTGATTCCTACCAAATTTTGTCAAAATTAGAGAATCATAAAAATCTGTCATACACAAGCAAAAACAGCAGTGTTGAGATACAAACATTTTGAACATTTACAACAACCTAAACCAACCTAACCTTTTTCATATTTTGGCACAGAATTGGTGAAAATATTGGTATCAGAATCCAATATTAAGTATTAAAATATTAGGTAAAGATATATTTTTCTATCACTCCAACACAGACACTTCTTGGGCTTTTATTACACTGTTTTCTGATCTTGTTCTAATGTAGTTTCTTCATCACAAAGAGACCTGGAGTTGTGTGTCTTGAGTTATTTTCTCAAACTGAAAAATCTCTGTTCCACTTTGTGATGTCATGCGATAATACTATTTTTTATCTCCATGCACCTTTACTAGAATCAGCTGGATTATTTCAGATTTGGGAATTCCAATCTCTACTAAATAAAAGTGAACTGTTAACTTGAAAACTACCAGTACATGAGATCACAAGCAGAGCAGCAGAGCATTTTGAGCTTTATGGTGCAGATACAGAATTAATCAAACATGTGTGAATGAAATAAAACACAACTCCAGGTCTGTTTTTGAGGAGGGAATGTTATTATAACATGGCTTAAAGCTCACAAAAGTCCATTTTGGACTTTATATATAGGACTTTAGGAAAGTTTAGTTATAGGAAAGTTTTGTTAGAAAAATAAATAGTGAACGGTCCAAAGCTCAATACTACAGGCTGGATGAGAGTTTTATTCCGTGTTGGGGGAGGAGGAGGTTTAACAGTTGGACAAATTGTCCAGAGGGCTCAGGGTGGTGCTTTGTGAAGCGGGTTATATCCATACACATTAAAGAGGAGCTCCTCTTGTGTGTAGCAGGTCCGATTTCACTTTACAGATCCTATATTACATAAACCTGACTCTTGTGACCTTTAAGACGGCAGAGGGCATACATACAAATCATCTGTAAATGTATATTAACCATGAACTCATCACTTAGTAAAAAATACATGTATTAGTAAAAAGATAATGAATAAACATGTGTAAATTGCTTGTAGATGATTCATGAATGGATTTCCATATCTTCCCTAGTTCCACATGTAAATAGTCTTTTCAGTGTCTCTGTACCTGCCCAAGGATTGTAAGAAAAGACCAGGGAGCTAAACTTGACACAGCATCTGTTCTCTCTGAGATCAGTGTGTTCTGTGCACTGTCCTTGTGCTGGATAAATAAATAAAATGAAATAGAAAACACACACCAACGTCAAATGCAAGGAACAGCAATTTAAAAGCGAAGAAAATGCATAAGACACTCAGATGGCAATGTCCAAAAGCCTTTTTCAGCCAAAAGCCTTTGTCAGATCATTATTCTTGTTTTGGACCATGAATACTGTGGTCCAAAACAAGAAAAATGAAATGCAATACATAAAACTATAAATAATACATAATACAATAACGTTTAAGAATGTTACAAATTAATAATGCCACTTTTTATCCGTGTTTGTAAATGATTTTTAAACACTTTATGGGTAGGTCATTATGATTAGATAATAGTTCATAAAAGATTTATTAATAATATATATTTAGCTATATTTTATAATAGAGGGTTGTTCTAATACTGTTCCCTCCTCAAAAACAGACCTGGAGCTTAAACTACTGTGTTCCACTTTGTGATGTCATGAAGTGTCAAAATGACAGCTCCTTTTTATCTTTGGGATTATCCAAATGATTCTAGTGCAGATGCATGGACTGGAGAACTTCCTGTATTACCACATGTACATCAGTAAAGTCAGTTGTTCAGCATAGACCCTGGGATCTTTTGGGGCAGCTCACTCATCACATCATTGATTTCAGTGTCAAACAAATCAAACTAATTCTCATTTAAAATATTTAGACCTTATATTTGTGTAACTTTTTTGGTAGATGGTCTGTCAAATATCAAATGAATATGTTATTGCTTTGTCTGGAATTTTCCACATTAAAACCTTTCTATCTTTATGTAGACCAAACCAGACCCAATTACAAGTCAGATCTGTGGAGAGGCAACCCCGCTCACAATCAGAATGGTATTTTTGTGCTATAAAACCATGTAAAGTGGAGCTGTTTAATGTCACACTGTGCAAATGACATATCCACAGAAACAAGCAGGTGATGGACTAGAAACCACAAAGTTACACAGTGCATATTTAAATTCAGATACAGAACACAGTACTGCAACACCGTCATGCCCTAGAAAAAGTCTAAGTAAATAAACACCAGGCCAGCCGGGCTTAAAACAAAAAAAAATAAAAAAGTGTCGGCCTCCTGGCTTTCGCAGCAGCAAAGTTCTTGATAGCTCCACCACAGGACAATTCCTCATCACCTCCTGATTAATGCTGATTACGGCGAGGCCAGTGTGGCGGTCCTGAGCCCCGGACGCTCTCACATTTTTATCAGTCTGAGTTTAAAAAGCTTCTGTCATCTGAGGTGAGTCACGGACAGGCTGCCGCTGATTTAAGGTCTTATATTACACAAAAAAACAAGATTTAAGCCATGTTAGAATGTTGATACCTTCTCAAAAACAGACGTGGAGTTGTGTTCTGTTTCATTCACACGTTTGAGAAAGAGTCTGTCTACATCTCCGAAGCTCAAAATGCTCCGTTCTACCTTGTGATGTAATGAAGCGGTGGTTACGTTTTACATTAGTTAAACGTTTGTGATGAGGAAACTCCATTAGAAAACAGAAAACAGCAACTCCCTGGTTTGCATCGAGTTTCACACTGGGACAAAAAGAATCCAGTTAAGTGTTTTGTCTCTTTTAACAGGATTTAACTCACATTTGTCCTAGTGCCCCATACACCTGTGGCAGGGGCAATAGTGGCAATACAGGGGTCAATGACATGACGTGTGTCCAACTGCATTTTCTTCAGTTAAAAAGATTCAAATTTGGTAATAATTCCTCACATCCCTGTAGCACCTCTGACCTCCATGCAACCAAATCATTTTTTTTTATGAGTTATTCTGCATGTGGTCAAAATTCTTTAAAATGACTCTATAGCTAATCCCATTTATTTTCTTTCTTTTTTATCATATTTTGTGAAGTGTTTTTAGTCCCACATGAAATTTCAGCTTTCTTGAATAGATATTTTCCCCATATAAACAAATAATAAACAAATATTGTCTGTGCGTGTTCATTTTTTCAAATCTCAATCTCATGTTGATATGACTCAGATATGACTCAGATATGACTCAGATATGACTCAGATATGACTCAACTCAGAGATAGAACTCAGAGATGAACATCCCAACTATGTTTTTAAAAATAAAACAATTTTAAGGTTATTCTTGCTCACACCACATGACATTTTTTAAGGTCGTAGCCAATTCATGTTCATAAAAAACACTAAGAATGCTTAATATAAATGTCAAACAGATTTATGCACCTGACATAGTAAATATTTGAAAAAGTTCAACAGAAACTAATTTTAAAGTTTACCCTTTGAAAATCCTTATATGTCATTGACCCATATACAGTATATGCAGTATAGACAGTATATGCTCAGTATATCCTGTAGACAGTATATGCAGTATAGACAGTATATGCTCAGTATATCCTGTAGACAGTATATGCAGTATAGAGAGTATACGCAGTATGGACAGTATATGCAGTATATGCTGTATAGACAGTATATGCAGTGTATGCACTATAGACAATATATGCAGTATAGACAGTATATGCTCAGTATATCCTGTAGACAGTATATGCAGTATAGAGAGTATACGCAGTATGGACAGTATATGCAGTATATGCTGTATAGACAGTATATGCAGTGTATGCACTATAGACAATATATGCAGTATAGACAGTATATGCTCAGTATATCCTGTAGACAGTATATGCAGTATAGAGAGTATACGCAGTATGGACAGTATATGCAGTATATGCTGTATAGACAGTATATGCAGTGTATGCACTATAGACAATATATGCAGTATAGACAGTATATGCTCAGTATATCCTGTAGACAGTATATGCAGTATAGAGAGTATACGCAGTATGGACAGTATATGCAGTATATGCTGTATAGACAGTATATGCAGTGTATGCACTATAGACAATATATGCAGTATAGACAGTATAGGTAGTACAGGCAGTATATACAGTATAGACAGTATATGCTCAGTATATGCTGTAGACAGTATATGCAGTATAGACAGTATACGCAGTATGGACAGTATATGCAGTATATGCTGTATAGACAGTATATGCAGTGTATGCAGTATAGACAATATATGCAGTATAGACAGTATATGCTTTATAGACAGTATAGACAGTAAATGCTCAGTATATGCTGTATAGACAGTATATGCAGTGTATGCAGTATAGACAGTATATGCTTTATAGACAGTATATGCAATGTATGCAGTGTATGCAGTATAGACAGTATATGCAGTATAGACGGTATAGACAGTATATGCAGCATATGCTGTATAGCCAGTATATACTGCATATATGCAGTATATACTGTATATGTAGTATATGCAGTATAGACAGTATATGAAGTGTATGCAGTATATGCAGTATAGACAGTAGGGTGCGTGGTGGTGGGAAGGTCTGGCTGCTGTGCTGTGCTTAGTGACATGATGCACCTGGAAGCACCTGATAGTTCACATCATATTGGGCCAAATCAAAGACTGTGGGAACAGGTTCTACACCATTACAAATGTTCTCGGAGTGCAGTCCAAAATGACTGAATATTTGAACAAATGAATAACGCCCACAATAGTTTCCAATAGTTTCCCCTCATCAGGCCCACTCAGCTGTCAGCCCTGTTCTATTCAACAACAATCACTATTAGAGAGATGGATAATCACACACACAAACAACACACACACACAATCAACACACACACACACACACACACACACACACACACACGAGCATGCTAATGTTGGGTTTTTGAAATGGTACAAACAAGTATTTTTCATCACACCCATATTTCATAAATGGTAGAAAATGAATATATATGTTTAATGAAGACAAGCGTGGGCGCAGTATTTGAATATGGGGCTTATTACCTCACAGAGTTCTCCACATGAGAGCCTCTGGAGGAGGCTCTAGACTGGAGCTTCCTGGGGCCTGGATGAGCGGGCACAGATGGCACAAAGGCGACAATGTGTGAACCGTCCTCTTCTACTTCACAGCGTCTCAGAGTGTAGTGCCTTATCAGATGAGCAGTGTGCTCCAGTGTGTTTGTGAGTCGCTGTGACGATAATCTCTGGACAAACGGAGCAGATACAAGGTCAGACAGAGGAGTGCAGATAATAAGAGATGCTCAAGTTTACAATGAACAGACTGATAGAGGCAGCAGCTTTAATCTGAACAGTCTGCACATCGACTGCACATTTCTGGGTCATCATCGGGCAATTACTCCTGCAAGTCTATAACCTTGGGCTCGTCATGGTTCTTTGTTTTTCAACAGTCACATTTTGATCTTCATTTACCGCTCACACCCGTATCTCTAGTATGGAGGACGGACGCAAACTGAGGGGAGACTGTTTTCAAAGAGGTGGCAGGCTTATAAACTCAGCATGGTGAATAAGAACCATAAAACAAAAACTTAATGCCACAATCATGTCTGAGCCACATGACAGTGTGTCTATTGCTTTTAAGGGTAAATACAATCCTGCTTTTTCACACTCGACTGTGATTGGTTAAATCCACCCGTCTCACTGAGAGCTTCACAGAGGCTGCAGAGGCCGAAGGGAAGAGGGAGGGAAAATGTTTGAGCAAACATGAAATTGAGAAATGATGAAATCATGAAAATAGCAGATCGTCACAGGATTGTGATTCCCACAGAGCCCTGCCCCCCTATACTGTACTGGGTGTACATGTGGTGTCACATTGGACCACTTCAAAACACTTCATCTTAAGGTGTGAGGTTATGGTTCAAAATGCCAGCAGTTGTAAGCCATGAATAGAAGTATAAAACTATCTACTTGATTCTATCAAGTTCAGTAGTGAGTAAGTAAAGTTTATTTATGCAGCACTTTTCACAGACATAGTGCTCCTCATACAAAGATAATCACAGTCATAGAGCATAGGTAAAGAGACAGGTCATTCCAAAGTTTAGGGGATGACTACATGAAAGGATTTGCCTTGTGTTTTAAAGCTTGTCCGAGGGACCATTAGCAAGTTTTGGTTGGTAAACCTGAGGTTCCAGACGGAGGAGTACGGCTTTATCAGGTCTGACATGTAGGCAGGAGTCTGGCCATGAAGGGGACCAGGATCTGGCAGTGGGCATGAAAAAGAACAGTCAGCCAATGTGATCATTTTAAGATCAGAGTGATATTTGTTCTCCTGCTGGTGCGGGTCAGAAGTCTTGTGGCAGAGTTTTGGATCATCTGCAGCTGGGTAAGTTCTTTCTTGCTCAGACAGGTAAACAGACTTATACAATAGTCTAGTCTCGAGGACACAAATAAATGTACGCATTACCACCTCTGCCTCAGCTTTAGAAATCATCATGCAAAATCTGGATATGTTTGGCAGTTGGAAAAAGCATTTTTTATGTATCTACTCCAGCCTTACAGACTCTGAGACAAGGACACAGGGTTAATTTCCACTGCATGAGTGGGCCCTTGTGTTTCCTAATAGAGAGGATGAGTTCTCTGGAGAAAGTCTCACTAGAAACCTCTAAAAGGACCACGGGCAGAGGGAGGGGAGTGGGCTCTGAGCATACGCCTGTGCCGTCAGGACGGGTTACACTGTACATGCTCTAATCTAATAAATGAGCAGAAGGTCACTAGTCTGGAGTCATTACTCAAACTAACCTTTGAAACGCTGCATTCAAGCTACAGTATGTCAGAGAATTCTACATCAGAGACCATTAGAGCTTTGAAAATTGACGATGTCCCTAGAGAGACAATCTCATTCATTCATATAGCTCGAGGTAACAGCTGGAATCCTGATTTACCAAAACACTGGACATGAATAGCAAAGTTGTTAAAGTTATAAATGGCTGTTTAGGTTCTCAAGAAGATTACCCAGGTAAGGCACTGGTGACTGTAGTAATGTTTACATGTTTTATAGTAAATGATGGAATATATTATTCAACACATTATGTAGATTCATCTTAAAATGTCCAAATAGAACTCATCAGTGTGATCCATATGATCTGCTTGACTGGTTACAGCCTTGTTTATCTTAAAATGTATTTATTTTGACTTTCCATGAAAGTCATAAAAAAGAAAGCAGGTTGGAGGTCCTTTAGGGGCCCTCAGACTGGAACAATCTGCCTTCATCACTGAGGTCTCGAACGTCTCTTGGCTCCTTCAGAGCAGCTGTTAACTTATCTGAAAAGTAACTGTCACCGCAGTTAATTCTGTTAATACTGGCCACATTTGCATGATGTTTTTAATTCTGAATTTAATTATTCCGAATTAAATAGATTGGATTTAAATTATTCTCCTTCAACTTTACACAGAAATAATAATTCTGAATTAAAGCCTCTCGCGGTGATGATAGCCCTCGCCCCAGTGCACACATTGCGCCCCCTGCAGGCCAATCGTGAAAAATGACCTATGTCCCTAATATTGCTGTTTGCTTCTAGTTTTGCATAGAATGTATTCCTCAAGTTTGATACAAATCTGACATTGCTGATGCTTCATGTCTATGCTAGGGGGCGCTATAGAGTTCACTTTTCATTTACTTTATAGTGTATTATATACTCAGGTGAGATCACCACATTAGTGATTCAAATTTAAGCACGATCAGACTAAGCATGTTTGATTAATACTTTTTTTTTTTTTTTTTGCGCCCCTACTGGCCAATCGTGGGAAATACCCGATGTCCATAATATAATTTTTTGCTTGTAACGACAGAATTAAAGTCCCGAATATGGTCCAAATCCAATCATGTTGACATTTCAGGTTGATTCTAGGGGGCGCTATAAAATTCCTTTTATAGTGTTTGTAATCAGACTGAGATCACACATTAGTGATTCAAATTTTAGCACAATCAGACTAAGCATGTGAGTATAAGATATTTTAAACTATTTTTTAGGGGGAGTCTTTGCGCCCCTGCTGGCCAACAGTGGGAAATACCTAATGTCCATAATGCAATGTTTTGCTTGTAACCATGCATAAAATGTATTTCCCGAATTTGTTATTCGTTACTTCGTCACTGGTGAGGGCGAATTATATAAAGTGGAAATTTCTATTGCCACATGAAAATGGGAGAAGATGGAATCTTTTATATTTACAATGTATGTAAAGCTTTGATTAAATATTACACAAAAATTACTCTTGTGACCTTTAGCCATGTTGATATATTAACATACCTGAGTTGTTAGAGCAATCCTGTCCATACATCACCAAAGCTCAAAATGCTATGTTTCACCTTGTGATGTCATGAAGTGGTGGTTTTCAAGTTAACAGTTACATTTTACCTTTTGTTCAACAGAAATTTCAATTCCAGGGCTAAAATCATCCAAATGATTCTTGTTAAGGTGTATGAAGATTGAAAACACAGTGGAGCACTTCCTGTATTACCATATGACAACACAAGGCAGAACAGTGTTTTCTGTTTGAGAGAAGAACTCAGCCTAAACATGCAGAGTTTGTGTGTTAAACATGTAAATGAGACAAAACACAACTCCAGGTCTGGTTGTGATGAGGAAACATTATAACATAGATCAGGAAAGGGGTAATATGGGCCCTTTGCAAGAACTTAGCAGCCAAAGCAAAAGGAAAATAAATTTGTCAACTGAACAAAAGTTAATTTGGTCGAATATGTTTCGCACTTCATCCAAGTGGAAAACACAGTCTTATATCTGCCTACAGGAAGGAGCTAAATACAATGTAATTACATAGAAACTAACACGTGTTTGTTTCTGTTTGTAGCTCAGACTATTGCACTAGTCATAAGTGTGGGAACATAATTAGCATAATAATATAGGCCCATAATGGGTGATTACACCTCCGGGCCTGACCGGTCTCGCCCTGTTGTTTTCCTAGTTTGTTTTGAATTAGGTTTGTGAAGAGCGTTATAAATGGGACAAAGCCGGTGTCTGAGGCTCCATTTCTGTTTAAGGAAGGATTCTCTTTCTTAACAAAAATATCCTCTTTAACTCCCCTCTCAAACCAATTCTTTTCTCTGGCTAAGATCTGTACCTCACTGTCCTCAAACGAGTGTCCCGGGGCTTTCAGATGGAGGTGAACGGCCGACTGTAGTTCACTGTTGCTCTCCCGTCTGTGTTGGTAGCTGCCAAAATGTCAAGTAATTTTACAGTTTAGCCAAATTTCTGATATATCTATCAATACTAGTAAATGACATGAGCTTTAAACAAGACATGCACGCTTGCTGTAAATAATTAAATGTTATCTAGACATATTTAAAATATCTTTGGTTTCACTGACACACTGAAAGATAAGATCAATTAGCTTATTGTTTGGGATTTTGATAAAAAATATGAAAGGTTATCAATAAAAAGTTGCAATAATCTAATCATTTTACAAAGTATACAGTAACAAATTGTTTCCACAAAACAAAGTACAAACACACAGAAATTGTGCAAGTGATACAAAGGGTCATCACAAATACTTGATTTGATTTAAAAAAGAGTAGTAGCAATATAAAAAGTAAAAACAATGTATTAGAACATAAATCACATTCTTTTCCAGGCCATCCAGTTCATTGGACTTGCAGCGCAGGTGTAAGGGGTGTTTATACAGAACACAGTATTTAGCTTGATCTGATACAATTATCCAAGAACTACACAAATAGAAAAGGTCAGACAGATGCCCTTATCAAAGCTTACCAAAGCCAGATCATATGTCATGTCTTGTTTAATATGGATATTTATTTATCCTCCAGGAGCTCGGAGTGCTGATGAGCTTGACTGCAGGACCTTGGGCGGCTCATTTCCAACTGTAGAATAAGTCATGACTGATGAAGAGCTGAAACACTGGCCATTCCCCTGGCAAACACGCTTGACTGAATTTGTTTCACATATACCCAGCTCATATTGTACATCAGTGGATATTTTACTGGTGGCATTTGTTTGTGAATGGGTCTTGTACTGTGATACATTCATATTTTTACACAGGTCATAGCAAAACTGTCCATTAGGTGGAGAAACACAGATGACAGGTTTATAATGATTTTCATTACAATGGTTCAAATAAATTCCAGCATCTGAGCATCTCAGTGTAAGAAGGCAAGAATCATACTGTGAAACAATCTTGGCCAAAACATCCCTTAAGCTAAAACATGCACCAGCCCGGATAAATTCACTGTCACTGATGTCTACATTTCCAGTTGCAGCATCACCAAATGCAAATGTAAAGTGCTGCGCATCAACAATATCTTCCTTAGGCAAATCACCAGCAGACATAAAAGTAGGTCGATCAGGCTTATGATGCCTATCATACATTTGATCACCCAAAAGAAATACACTGTCCAAATCCAACTGTGTCCATGTTAACACATTTTTCCTTTTATTCTGGGCAATGGCGACTAATGCTATGAACATGCACTGAGCACCAGGGTGCAGCAATGACTGGACACCCTGGTGAATGTTGCATGGAGCAGGAAGACTCTGATTGTCTGTAGCAACACATCAAGGAGAATTTTCAACTGCAAGTATTTCCTCATCTGCAATCTCAATTGTATTCTTATTATGACTGCCAGCAACAGCATCAGAAACTTGAAGTGTAATGTCACCCTGACTGTCAGCTACAGTTAGCATTTCAATGTCAGTTACATTTAATGAAACCTTGGCACAGAGGCCAGCAGCCACACCCAAGGCACAGTGGCTTGCAACATTTGTGGTGCAGTGGTCATCAATAGCAAAACATGGCTTAATTCTGTTGTCTTCATCAGAGCTTGACTGGTGATCTTGTGGACTGCAAGGGGATGTAGTCTCTGGCAACTGTATGGGCACAAAGTAAAAATGTTATTATAGAATTATTTGATTATGGTGTTGAGCTACTGTAGAAGGGAACAAGTCGTGATAATTATTTACAGTGTGCAAAATGATGCCACTCATGTCATCTCCTGACAATGACAGAAGCTCTGGGCTCGTCTGCAGTCATCAAAGTGCATCTGTTAAAAACAAAAATGTATTAAACTCTTTTGCTCTAAATGTATAAGAAATTATTTATTATTATTTATTTATTAT
>JACN01101346.1:0-13612 GCA_000787155.1 Scartelaos histophorus | reverse complement strand
CAAAGAGTTCAGATTTAAAAGTGCTTATAACATTTCATTGTGTAAATTGGACTGAAACAGAGCAAAGGATCATGGTCTGTGTAGTTCCCTCTGTTTCTTTTAGCTTAAGAGACTTGAGATTCGATATATTTTGATGGTCCAGGATATTACTGAGAGACTTTTGACGACACAATATCACAATATTTCGGTTATTGTCACATCACGCTCATCAGCGTTCTACTTACTTTTGAAAGTAGTTGTAATTCGAGTATTTTTAGAAGGAGTAATATTAGAAGTCTGGCCAACAGTGTCCACCAAGCACATTGTTAGTGCTATTTTCATCATAACATCGGCCTTGTGGAGAGCTTTGTCACTGTTCCGGGCCTGATCCCTGCTGTCTTCTGTGAAGTGTTGAGGACAGAGCTGTGACACTGTCCAAGGTGCTGGAGACTAGTATCCCAGGCTGAAGGATTCTAATCTATTCTAATCATTGAAATAGCTGCAATTAGAACATCATACAAAGTCCTGTCCTTTTTAATTAGGTAGTTGGAAAAGGAATATTTAATTAAGTAGTTGGAAAAGGAATATCTTGTTTCCATGGGGTTTTATAATTTGCAATCCACTGTGTTTCAGAATGATGAAAAAGTCAGACCGTCGCCATAGAGATTAAACATTTAAACAAAATATTATGGTAAATTGTCACTTATACATACATAGCACTTTAAACGCCTTTAAGGCTCTCAAAGTAATCAACAAATCACTCACCCATTCACACACACAATCATACACCAGTGTACGCAGACACTAGGAGGAAGGTGGATCAAGTGTCTTGCAGGATTCTTATGTCAAATCACTTCGGTCAGAACTGCAGCGTTTCTCTCAAAAACTGCTCAGATATTCCAAGACCTGTTTGACCTCTTGTTTTGTGAAAGTACTGTCATTATTTCGGCCTCACTAAACAACCTGTGAACCCGTGCTGAGTCGCTGTCCAAGGTGCTGATCCCATTTTCATTTTAGGATAACCAAGTCCGGCCTCTCTTAATGACCTTAATGCTGACGGTGAAGCGTAATGACCAGAGCGAACGAGGCCGAGCACTGCACCAGGCACCGGGCTCCATCCATTACACCACAGAGGCACAAAATACTCCTCACTGTTCTGGTTTAGTCCTCGGTAGATAGTCTGTTTTGGAGAAAAAAAACTCTCAAATGGATCAAATGCATACACCTGCAGGAGTTCATCCAAAAATAACAGCAAAAATATCAAGAAACAATCCATTTAAATGAAAAAAAAGCAAATTAACGGCGCACTGTGTGACTTTTTGGTAGTTTTAGGTCTGTTACCTTCTCACTTCTATGAAAATGTAATGGCTCTACTTTATATTTATTCAATTACAAGTGTTTTATAGCTCAAAAATAACTAGAAAAAACAGACTGTTTTCAGACTGTGATCGGGGTCGCCTCTCCACAGATCTTGCCTAGAAGGGTTTAATACCACACTGAAACATTCCTGACAAAACAATAGCATCTCCATTGACAGACCCTCCTCCAGAAAAGCTTCACAAATCCAAATCCACTTTAATTATGCAGCACATTTTACAAACAAACAGTTTCCAAAATGCTGCACAAAGATTATAAAATAAAGACAACAGATGCTTCAGTTTTGTCATATCAGTCCTAACACAATAAAACCAGTAAAAGCAAAGAAAAGCAAAACCATAAAAATCATAAAATTGCAGTAAATAAGTAAAATAGATCATATAAATACAAGACACAGAGCTGGAGCTGGAGCCCTCAGAGCACGAGCCGAGGTATACATTTGCATGAGGTCCGAGACGTATTTTGGGGCCATTTTAAAAATTTAAAATCAACTATAAAATGAACTTGAAGCCAGTGCAACGACTCTAAAATCGGGGCAATGTGCTCTCGTTTTTTGGTTCCAGTTAAAAGGCGCAGCGGAATTTTTGACTAACTGTAAGCGAGAAAGTGCATGGAGGTTAATGTAAGAAAAAAGTGCATTATCGTCATCTAAATGAGAGGAAATAAAAGCCTCTGTGACCTGTTCAAATGAATTAAAAAATAATTTTAGCAAAAGCGCATGTGATAAAACCCAGATTTTACAACCGCGTTCACTTGATTTCAAATCACGGTCAATAGTGACGTCGAGGTTGGCGACAAACTGTTTCACTGCTGTTTCCAAGGGCCCGGGTGAGGACGTCGGTATTTCCAAACACAGTGACCTCAGTTTTGCCCTCATTAAGACTTAAAAAGTTGTGGGCCAACCAATCCTTGACATCAGTAAGACATTGAAAGAGAAGCGCACCTTTAAATGCATTTTAAACTCATGATTCACTTTCTTCATCTGCATTTTCTTCTTTCTTTTTGCAGATTCATATGACCCCAGCTGCAAATTCTTATTATCCATAAAGCGTCGATAAAGGACTCTAATCTCACTGCGTCCGCTTTTATCTTGTCAAACGTTTAGTAAATATACCCCTTGGAGTTTTCTCTTCATGTAAATGTACAGCGTGGCGGTGTATACTTTTGTTTTTAGTGCTGGAGTTGAGGTGGGTGGAATATTTTCAACAAGAGAACAATATTGGAATAGCTGTTTTTGAGATATGCAAAGTTAGAGTGTAAAGTTAGGCCCATAACAAAAAGGAACATTGTCGAAAAGTTGCTTATCTTTCTGTAATATTGCTTTTCATTTTTGATACAATATGTGATTTTGTTTTACTTAAAATATTTAGGCACCGTAATGATAGCATCTGTTTATCATAATTGGAAGAATCCCAAAGATGACTGTGATTGGACAAAATCTCGTGCCACAAGAGAAAAATGATCTCGCAAGATTTTTTCTCATATTTTGATATTTTCCTTGGGTGAAAAAAGGGGTCAACTTTGCAGAGTAACTCCTCTTGAGAAGCTGTAAAACCCAAAAGCAGTGCTAAAATGAGCAAAGATGTAAAATTAAATAAAGCAAAATATGTGAATTTAATACCACAAAAACTACATCAAATTCTAGTTTTGCCTGAATCTCGACATGTTTCGTCTCTTAGAAATTCTGTTTTGTCCCATCCCAGTAATTTTTAGTTTTTTTTTCTGTGGAGTGTGTAGCTTTTATAGGTTTGTCTGTTTTCATTGTGCCCCTGATGTCCAAGATAAATTTTGGTTAAGACCTCTTTATCGTCTCTTATCTATCTAGTTTTAAAGCAATGTGACGTCACCCGTAGCGTTCAGCTCCAGTCAAATGAAGCTGACCGAGGCTGGCAGTTATAGGAGGAAACTGGGAGCTCAGTTTTGTATTCGGAATAACAAAATAAAAACACCAGGATCATGTAGAGTGGGTTAATATGAACATTTTAAAACCAAAATGAGGAGTTTGACAGCAGCAGCTACAGAGAGAGGGGATGGTGTTTTCTTCAATAGAAGGCGAATCGGGGCTGGAGACGATGGAGCCGGAAGCGCACCCATGCTCACTTCCTGTATGGAATGCGGCGGCTAGCGGTTAGCTATTTGCATTTATATATATTCTATGGTCTAGCCTCATAACTGCTTGTAAAACCTGTGGACAGATTTTAATATCATATTGGCCACGTTTACATGATGTTTTTTTAATTCAGAATTACTTGTTCTGAATTAAATAGTTCAGTATTAAAATATTCTCCTTCAAATTTATATGGGAGTAATAAACTCGCCTTTATTTAATCCTGCTCAACGTCTGAGGATCGGGAAAGGTTCTGATTGGATGAACCGGCTTTTCCATCATCTCCATTTGTTGTTACTCCTCGGACACAAACCTGATCCAAACTTTTCCTGCAGTGGCTCTGATGATAATGTCACAACAGCTGGAGAATTCTATCATCACACTTTACGTCTGTGAGCTGAGGAGTAGGAGGGAAGAGTGTCGGAGAAGGAGGAAGACCAAGGCAAACCAAGTGGACGGACGCTCTACCTCAGCCCACTCCCCGCAAATCCAAAGAGCAGTGGAGCGTTGAGTCAGAAGAACGACCCAACGAGCATGAACCACTGGGATTATTTTAAGTAGAATTAACATTAACAAGATTGAGAAAGACATTCATTCTAGGGGTGTAACGGTACATGTATTCGTGAACTGTTTCGGTACAGGGCGTTCAGTTCGGTGCACGGCTGAGCACGAGTGAGTTTACATTCACCTCTACATGTGCAGCTACACGGAGGCTCGGCTCTTTAATATTCATGTAGGAACTCATCCTGATTGGGGTTGTTAGGGAAGACTCTTGAGCCAAATACTACCTCCCCGACTCACAATCCTTTCATGATTCTATACAAAATAGTTGAGTTAGAGCGCGTTGAATTAGCGCGAGTTTGCGAGCGAGCCATGCGATACTGTCTAACTCGGTGGGAGGCTTATGCGAGGGGATTCAATCTAGGGACCTCTTCCCGGGTGTCGCTGGCGGCTGATCCCACGACCCCAGGTGAGAGTCTAAACCAGGACTGAACCAGGTCTTACCCAGGTCTGAACCAGAACTAAAACAAGACTGAACCAGGTCTAAACCAGGTCAAAACAAATATAATTATATATAATTATAACTTATTAGTATTACCAAGCAGGACTTTGCATTTATTTATTTATTTTATTTTCTCTTTTGTATAATGTTAAAACAAATTATTGTTTTAATAAACACACAAATAAACAAGCAAATGGTTTTGCATTTAGTTCCTAAACTGTACGGAAAATGAACCGAACTGTGACCTCAAAACCGAGGTACGAACCGAACCGTGATTTTTGTAACGTTGCACCTCTTTATCATTCGGCTTTAAAATCAGAATAAACACCCACTTATGTCAGAATTAAGTTTCATTCCAAATAACCATTCTGAATTAGTGCTCTCATGTAAACGTGGCAATTGAGATCAAACCATAAATCAGTTTTGGCAAAGTAAGGACCCTCGAGATTCACAGCGGCAGAGAAATACTCACATACCGTACAAACACTGCGGCTCACTTTCTAATGCGACTTCCCTAATGGCTGTCGAATATAATAATAAAGATTGTACAAAAGCATTCACTATTACATCAAATAACCATCTCTGCCTCAGCTTCGTCTTTGTGTCTGTAAGAATAAGTGTGAACATAAGTGCAGCTAAATGGCAGACGTGGTGTTTAATCAGATCTTTGTGGAAAATGTCGTGTGTCTGATGAGGACGGCCTGGAGACGAGCTCATGTTTAATCACAGCAATAACACGAAATGGGATGTTCATATGGTCCAACTGTTAGATCGCTTAGAGAAATATAAATCGCTTTCTTTCTAATGATTTTGAGTCTGTAAATCTGTGAGATAAGACAAAAAATCTACCTCTCCGCAGATCTGAGTTGTCACTGCATCACCTGCTTGTCTTTTTTTTAGGAAGAAAAGTTATGTGGTGCATTTTTAAGTAAACTGTGTCATGAACTGGGCAAAAAGAGGAGGAAGAAGAGTGGATTCTGGAGCATAGACTGTATACATAACTAAACGCCGCTCCAAACCGCCGTTCCAAGCAGGAAGTGAGCATTGTGGCGCTTCCTGCTCCATCGACTCATCAACATTTTGTTCTTAAAGTGCTTCTATTAACCCGCTCTACATGATCATGATGTTTTTATTTTCGCAGTTCCTATTCCTAATACAGAACTTGCCTCTGTAGCTGCCAGCGTCACTGAGCTTCATTTGACTGGAGCCGAACGCCATGGGTGACATCACATGCTTTTAGTCCACTTCTTTATTCAGGCTTTGATATTTTTTTTGTAATGATTTTGAGTGAGTAGATGTGTAACGAGAAGAGAAAGGGCAAAGAATTCGGGGTCACCTCTCCACAGAACTGACCTGTAACCTGGAAATTGTGGCCAAAATGTACTTAAATCTATCATAAAATTACCTAAAAGTTGTGAAATTATGTCTGTGCACAGCAAGATCATTTTACTTGACAAGTTCTCTTAAAATAAACCGTGGCCAAAATGTACTTAAATCTATCATAAAATGACCTAAAAGTTGTGAAATTATCTGTCTGTGCAGCAAGATCATTTTACTTGACAAGTTCTCTTAAAATAAACCACCTCTACACTAGAATTAACCAGTCTCAGAGCTAGTAAGTTGATGATAAACCTGAAAACAAGATGAATAACCTGAGATAACTTTCAAAATCTTGGCCAGATCAGAAAAATTTGCAGTGGAAGTCCAAAGGGGAGAGTGAGGGAGGACGGGGTCTGGACCAACAGGCCTGCCCTTGCCCTTCAAACTTCGCAGAGTTTAACCAGAACTGGCAGCACCCATGCAGTTTTTGACAGTTTCAGACCTCAGAGCTGCAAATTAACCCAATTTAAACTAAAAGGGCAAAAATGGATTTGAAAACAGTGGAGAATGTGACTTAAAAGCCACTCTGTCTAGTAACAAAATGTTGATTTAAAGACACTAATCTGTTTGCATTTATTCAACTACAGGTTTACAGTTATTTATTGCTCAAAAATATCTAAAAATACCTCAATTTTTACTGTGAGTGGGGTCGCCTCTCCACAAATCTAACCCGTCATTTTTCATGCAAGTTTCCATGGAGATTCTTAAGTTTATGGTCATACTGTGGAACATTCTAGGCACATCTCCATGAGGACAGGTGACGAACTCTCCATCGGACAAATTACATAGTGCACTATGTTTAGTTGCACTATAATAACAGTAATTTGTGTTCCCTGTGACAACATTTGCAAAGGATTATGGTCTATGTAGTTCCTCTGCTTTTTAATCTGTCTAAATGTAGAACAAGTCCATTATATTATTTTACAGCGTCAATAACTGATGGAAGCCAGGAAGCAAAATTGAATCAAAAACCGTGATCGATACAAATTTATTCTTTTATGCCAACCCCTGACAGACGGCACGTTTTGACCTTTCCTTTATGAAGAGGAACTCTCAGGATTGGATTAGACGTGAACTCTGCTAGAAAGCTTGGCCAAAATGTAAGATATAAACACTTAAATCTATCAGAAAATGATTTAAAAGTTGTGAAATTATCTGTCCATGCTGCAAGATCATTGTGTTAAAATTTATATGGGTCCAATCTGTTTGTAGAGTTAATTTAACATTTTTGGAAATGTTAATTAAGTAACACTGGACCAAAGTTCCTGTTTAACTCCAAAATCAAGAGTTATATTAATGTTTTGAGAGTAAACTGTAACACTTTGTAGAGTTATCTGGATTTAGCTAAACAACACACAGAGGTGTTTTATTTTGACACTTTATTTTAGTTCATTTAAGATGAAATTTTGTACAAAACTGGTTCAAACTAGTGTTCTCACACAGGAGTTTGAAGTGGTGGGTGAAATCTGAAAACAACATGAATAACCTGATAAAAGTTTTAAAACTGTGGCCTGATCAGAGAAATGTGCAGTGTATCTGTGTATCTGAGTGGTGCAATTCAGTCTAAAGTGCTGTGATAGTGTTAAAAAAAGAACATGGAGTGATCTGAGCTCCTGTGTGTGGATAATGTCATATAGTCATTCATTATTACACTCATCTTCTCTGTAAAATATTTTTGTTGACCCCTCTAATGTATAAAAGATTCAACAATATCTGTATATATTGCGGGTCAGTGTTTGTCATGTGCACCTTTTCTTTGTACTAGTGTGGAAAATGTTGTTATTTTTCTGTTCTCTGATCAGATTAGAGCTGTGGAGAGTTGTATTAATAACTTCTATGACTCATTACAGACACAGACCAAGTACTAAAGTGATTCACTCTTCTATTTTTATTTATTGCAATTCATGTTTTTGACCATTTTGTACCTAGTTTTGGGGGATAAACCTGTTTTAAGGTTATTTACTTTCAGAAACTTACCACACTTCAAAATTTGTCTACATCTCCGAAGCTCAAAATGCTCTGTTGAAGCTGTGTTTTGCAAGTGAACAGCTCTTTTTACCTTAAAGATGCATTATGTAACCTTTTGTTGGCGGGTCCGTCACCTGCTTGTTTCTGTGAATATGTCATTTCTCTGCCTCAAATGTTCCACAGTGTGACATTAAACAGTTTTACCTTACGTTTATTCAATTACAGTTGCTTACTTAATACTTAGAAAAACAGATGTTCTCCACAGATCTGACCTGTAACTTTGTCTGGTTTGGTCTCCATGAACATAGAAAGGTTTAATGCCATACTGTGGAAACATTCTAGACAAGACAATAACGTCTCCATGGACAAAAGCCACCAGAAAAGTTACAGAATGCACCTTTAGTTCAGTAGAGATCGGGAAATCCAAGGCTGAACTTACCCAAATGATTCTAGTGAAGGTTTGTGGAGTTTAGAAACACAGTGGAGCACTTCCTGTATCGCCACATGGCATCACAAGGTGGAACTTTTTTGTGTTTGAAGGAAGAATTTGTGGTTATGCAAGATTTGTGTGTTAAACGTGTGTGAATGAAACAAAACACAGCTTCGATATTATAACATAAATCAGAAAACCCTTCATAAACATACACACTGTAGCTTGTCAACCCACTTTTTACACAGTAGAATAAACGCGCTCGTCTCACCTCACCGCGTCTCCTTTGTGTTTTGCTCCTGACTCTGAGTGATGGTGTTTGCGTTCCAGGCCCAGCAGGAGACCCAGAAGGCTGCCCTGAGGTACGAGCGGGCCGTGTCCATGCACTCCGCTGCCAGGGAGATGGTTTATGTGGCAGAACAGGGGCTGCTGGCGGATCGGAACACCATGGACCCCACCTGGCAAGAGATGCTCAACCACGCCACGGCTAAGGTAATCCCTTCACCGCAAATATTTTAAAGCGATAGTTCTGGTTTTTTAACATGAATCTGTATGTCGTCCCTGTCATCAGTGTGCAGCACAAACACTGACTTACCCCCGACAGCATCTCGTGAGCCAATTTCTTGCCCAGTTTTGGCACTGACGAAAGTAGAACTGCTGGGGTCGCGAAAATAAAGCGTTTTCCTTCTCAAAACAATGTGTTTAAAAGAGTGATACATTTGCCGTTGTAACCGAAAAAGTCAGACCTCATAATCGCTTGGCGCTATTTTCTCTCCATTCGTATCACCGCGCCGCCGCCAGGTGAAGCCGCTCCTGTTTCGCTGCGTTTACGGCTCGAAAAGTTAACGGCAACATGTCCGACTACGACACCGAGAACTTACACAAGGTTATATACTTATTGCTCTCTCAGGTTAGCTCTTTCGTTAGCTCTCATGTTAGAGCTCTCGTTAGCTCTCACGTTAGCTCTCATGTTAGCGCTCTCGTTAGCTCTCACGTTAGCTCTTGTGTTAGCGCTCTCGTTAGCTCTCCCTTTAGCTCTCATGTTAGCGCTCTCGTTAGCTCTCACATTACCTCTCTCACGTCACAGCGTCATCGGTCTGAGCACATACACTCTGCCAAACAACTGAAAAAATTGTTGTATTTGTGCGCGGCTCTCAGCTCGCAGCAGCACCGTGATATGAATGAAGAGAAAATAGCGCCAAGCGATTATGAGATTTGACTTTTTTCACTCTTTTGCACACATATTGTTTTGAGAAGAAACATTTTTATTTTCGTGACCCCAGCCAATTTGCCGGAACTACTTTTATTAGCACCAAAACCGGTTTGTGATAGAGCTCTGAAGGGGGAGTGACACAGCACAGAAAAGCAAAGGAAGAGCTCATATTACGTTATTTCTTATCTCTTTCTTACCTTAACAGACCTGGAGTTGTGTTTTGTTTCATTCACACATGTTCAACTCACAAACCCTGCATACTGAGGCTTAGTTCTTCTCTCCAACAGCAAACACTCTGCTCCACCTTGTGATGTCATGTGGTGATACAGGAAGTGCTCCATCCACCTTTACTGGAATCATTTGGATCATTTCAGCCTGAAATCGCCGGTCTGTGCTGAACTTAATGGAGCTGTTAACTTAAATACTACCGCTTCATGACATCACAAGGTGGAACAGAGCATTTTGAGCTTTGGAGGCGTTACTCAAACATATGTGAATGAAACAAAACACAACTCCAGGTCTGTTTTTGAGGAGGTAACAACATTCTAACATGACTTAATGCTCAGATGAGTCAATTTTGTGTAATATATGACCTTTAATGCATTGTTTTTGGTGATTATGGCAATTTCAAAACAATAAAAAGCAACATGGTGATTCAGATATGTTATGTATTAGCAGATAACACCCCATAGAAATAAAATACTCCCTTTTTAAATATTCCCCCGGTGTCTGAGCTAACCTTTAAACAGTATGATTAATCCAGCTGGCGTTTTCGGTGTACGAAATGAAGTAGTTGTTGTAGGGACAAGGACAGGCTCTTGTTTGGTGGTAATTGGCAAACATTTGGGAGGCTCTCGAAAGCACCGGGCCTGTTTCTTTGTTCAACTTTAAAGGTCACTGTAGCGCTGCTGTGATGCGGGGTGGGGTGAGGGAGGCGGAGGGGGTGGAGGTGATGGATGGTGACTGCAGAGTTCAGCTGGAGCCTGCGTTCATGTGCAGATCTGAGCCACTACATCACCCAGCCTCCATGTTCTATTCATACACTGTCAGGCCTATTGCAGATTTACCACTGTGCTGCGCTGTAGTCTGGTGTGCGTACAAAGGGATTACATCATCAGAATTACAATGGGGAGGTATTATGCAAAATCGACCTTTTTTTTAGCTTTCTCCCATGTTATAATGGTGTTTCCTCTTCAGAATCATGCTGCGATCTCTCCTGGGCTCTATCATGGATCTAAAATAAAAACTGGATTAGACATTCCACCATTGTCCTGGCTCCAGACGGACTAGTGGCTGCTCAAGGTACTGCAGCTCCTGAGAACTCCAGTGAGATTTCTCCCACAGAGCGCAATACATTTTTTGGGAATTCAGACTGTCCGTGTTCAGCTGACAGGACATCCACAACTTTCGTAAACGTCAGATTTTTTGTAGGATTCATTTCTATTTTCACAACATAAACTTCTAAAAATGTTTAAACTGTCAAAGCGCCTAAAAGTGATCTCTGTCAGACTTATCCTCTCCCCGCTCTGAGCCGCTCCAGCTCCGCTCTAGCAGCTCTCGCTCTGATTGGTCCAAACGCTCCATGTCCTGCATGTTACAGACGTCACACAGATGGGAGGAGCTCTCCCGGACTGAGGAAGTAAATGCAGAAAAAATATTTTTAGGCCCTTGTGCCACGTTACTGGTTTAGTCTTGGTTTAGTTGTGGTTTAGTCCTTGTTTAGTTCTGGTTTAGTCCTGTTTTAGTCCTGATGTAGTCCTGTTTTAGTCCTCTTTTTGTCCTGGTTTAGTCCTGCTTTAGCCCTGTTTTAGTTCAAGTTGAGTTCTAGTTTAGTCCTGGATTAGTCTTGGTTTAGTCCTGGTTTAATCCTGTTTTAGCCTCGTTTTAGTCGTATTTGAGGTCTGGTTTAGCCACCTGAGCTGGTGAAGTTCAGAGGCAGTGGCATTGGAATGAAGGATTATTTTTAGGCTCTTGTGCCAATGAGCAGAGGTCACTGAAAACAATACGACGCCATCTTGGGTTCACCAAAGAATTTATTGTTATTGTTCTAACGGCTCTTTTCAAACTCTCCTTATGTTTAACTGTGGGATTCTGTTTCATCCATGCACACGACAATTCCCCATAAATATACAAAAACATATACAAAAACATTACACAAAAAAATACCCTACAACTTCACAAACCTGATGCGATGTGTAGTAGTTTTATTAGTGAGATGCACGTTGTTGTTTTGTGATCTAAATCAAAAGTGTCCAAGTGTAGAGAGCAAAAGGAAGGCGAGTTCATTGCTGCTCAAATGTGGAGCTAGTTTTGATACTAGAGACTTGGAGTAGTCACCTGCTTATTTCAATATAAATAAGTTTAACTCTATACTGTGGAACATTCCAGGCAGAGCAATAACATCTCCATGGGAACAAGCAAACTGCAGACACACTGCAGGTTTAATGCAAGGTCCACCTGATGTAAAACAGGCAGTTTTTACTGTTACATTATTTGGATCATTTCAGCCCTGGAAGTGCCAGCCTCTGGTGAACAGAAGGTAAAAGGAGCTGTTATCTTGAAAACCACCTCTTCATGACATCATGGGGTGGAACAGAGCGTGTTGAGCTTTAGAGATGCCGACGGAGTAATAATGCAGGATTACTCAAACATGTGTGAAGGAAACAAAACACAGCTCCAGGTCTGTTTTTGAGGAGGTAACAACAATCTAACAAGACTACAACCTCAGAAGAGTCAGTTTTACGTAATATAGGTCAGAAAAGTGACGTAATGCAGCTTTAATACAACGTCCATCTGATGTAAACCTTGCAGTTTTTACTGTTACATTACACCCCAACTAACAGCTATTACCTATAAGTACCTGGGTTATAAATATTCAATGTGTCTCAGCAAACGTGTCTTTCTCGTTTCACTTGTAGCGTTCGTCTTAAAATAGTACTGAGGATTATGCACTGTCACTCTGTTCTGAGCCTGTTAGCGGAGCCCTGATGAGGAGCCGACAGCTGTCAAGATTCTAGCAGATTCCAGCCGTGCCCCAATCTGTAAACACACTTGTGAGTGTACTTGGGCGTCTATAATGAAGGATCATGAATATTTGTCTGAAAAACGGCAGATTTGCACGTAAGCAACTGTTACATTTGCATAGGCCAAACGATGTATTCAGAGTGTATTCAAAAACGCTCAGAATGTTTGCTCCGTCTATGCAGGAATTTTTAGTTTTCTGAGTGCGGTAATTGCATAAACATTGAGAGGTAAATCTGTAAATCGGTGAAACTCTTTTCAGTAAATATATGTTTCTGCTCTTACCTATAAGCTCTGGTTTAGTTCTGTTTTAGTCCTGGTTTAGTCCTGGTTTATTCCTGGTTTATTCCTGGTTTAGTTTTGGTTTAGTTTTGGTTCAGCCCTGGTTTAGTCCTCTTTTAGCTCTGGTTTAGTCTTGTTCTAGTCCTGGATTAGTTCTGCTTTAGTCCTTGTTTAGTCCTGGTATAGCCCTTATTTAATCCCGGTTGAGTACTGGTTTAGTCTTGGTTTAGTCCTTGTTTAGTTCTGGTTTAGTCCTGTTTTAGTCCTGATGTAGTCCTGTTTTAGTCTTCTTTTTGTCCTGGTTTAGTCCTGTTTTAGCCCTGTTTTAGTCCAAGTTGAGTTCTGGTTTAGTCCTGGATTAGTCTTGGTTTAGTCCTGGTTTAATCCTGTTTTAGCCCTGTTTTAGTCGTATTTGAGTTCTGGTTCAGCGGCCTGAGCTGGTGAAGTTCAGAGGCAGTGGCGTTGGAATGAAGGATTTTTTTAGACTTAAACAAACTTTATGGATCCACAAGGGAAATTATTTGCACATTATGTTGAGTTTATGTTTAGAAGTTGCATCTTTTATTTGTACTGTAACTGTATGTTAATGAGTTTTTAGCATCTGAACAATAGGCCATTATGATGACTTTGATTTATGTTTTCACTGTTTGTGCCATTAGCTTTTCTCTTAAACATTAATTTAAAAATAATTAAAAAGATCTCACTAGCCATCAGAGGCGGCGCCACTATTAGGCCGAAGTAGGCAGCCACTGCAAGCCCCCAAACTAGGAGGGGCCCCCAACCGACTGCCCTCAGCGCCACTAATGTCCAAGGCCTGAGAGCAACTTGATTTTCTCTCAATATGACGTTAAA
>JACN01061288.1:0-25547 GCA_000787155.1 Scartelaos histophorus | reverse complement strand
TATATACACATAACCTTCTCATATTGTGTATTCAGGCATAATAGCTCTTATATTTGTGTGTTATCTCAATACCCTCTCTATCTTTGTCACATTAAGTGGCTGGGATAGGTGTATATCATCCCACATTTTTCCTTCCTTGTGCATAGCTCTATTTCCTTGTAAATATGGACTTAATGACTTGGCAGCGGGGGGCTTGGCTGCTTAATGAGAAGCCTCTCCTGCTCCAGCACGATCAAATGAGCGCCTAATTTGATTTTCCCTCTTGACCTCTATTCCTCCTGGAAAACTACAAAGCGCTGGGGACTTTTCAAAGGCTTGCCAGGAGAATGGTGAGGTGTGTAACGAGAGCAGAAGGAGATAATGATGGGATTCTTCCAAAGACCACGTGTGGCACATCCCTGCAGCCTGCACATCTGTATGCACACATGGTACGTATATGAATGTGTTAAAGATCCAGAGAGTTATGGACCCTAACCCCACTCACGGACAAACTGTGAAGGTTGTGTGAAGAGATATAACAAATCAATATCTGTGCTAATCAGTGCATACTGCAAGGGTAATGTTTTATGTTGTGACCCCAAAAGAAAAGAAAAAATATTAAAAGACCCAAATAGGTTCTTGGTTATATTTAAAGGGCACATATTATACTATTTTCTAATCAACGTCATTTCGTTTCCTCATTATAAAGATACTCTGGGTTGTGTTTTGATTCATTCACACATGTCTGACACACAAACCCTGCATATTTAGGCTGAGTTCTTCTCTCAGCCAGAAAAAAAATCCACCTTGTGATGTCACGTGCTCCTGTAACGCCCCCCAAGGGCTTGACTCCCCCACACAGCAGGTTTGGTGGATCACCAGAGAATCTATGGACAGCAGGTTTGATTCAAAAATGTATTCATAACAACAATGTTCATTAAAATGGTGAATATGCTACAGGGGTGGAGTTCAATTCAAATTTAAAAGCCTTGAGGCTCATCCAGAGGTCCGGGCATATAGTTGGCTAGTGTAACCCTGTGGAAACAACACACGGCTGGCACGGCTGGTGTGGCGCCTTGTCCCCAGTGTACCCCTGCCTCATCCAGAGCAGCCAACAGGCTTTGGACGCCCGGAGACCTCGTCTGGACAGACAACGGGGTGTAAAGAGAGAGAGAGGCAGTTAGTTGACGTCTTAACATTTTGTCCAAATAGAATTCACCCATCCACATCTACAGTGAATATTAGAAGTAAAAAGTGAGCTGCTGCCGACTCACCTGGACAGACAACGAGGTGTAAAGAGAGAAAGAGGGAAAAGAGTCCCAGCTTTTAAATCAGAAGCCCCGCCCTCTTCCAGCTGCCACCACATGGCCATTGGTCCACATCAAACCAGGAAGGATCACACCAACAAAAAACCACACCCATTTAAAGTGGCAGTGGGAATGACACCGTTCCCCCTGTTATACTCCACTGTGTTTTTAAACACTATACACCTTCACAAAAATCATTTGGATAATATCATCCCTGGAAATGGCCGTACAGAAGCAGGTAAAAAGGAGCTGTTAACGTGAAACCTACCACTACATCACAAGTTCGAATGGAGCATGTTGTAATAGATGAGTGAATGAAACAAAGCACAACTCCAGGTATGTTTTTGAGGAGGTTTGGCAAATCAATTTTATGTAATACAGGACCTTTAATGTACTATAAACTGTTAAATGTAAATTGTAAACTAAACACTAAACTGATGGGACTCTTCAAATTCACAATTTTGGACATCTTGGAGCAAGAAGAGGAAATCACAAAAACATCTTTCTGTCTTATCATAAGCCACTGTTTTAATTGAAGCATGTATGATTGCTATTAATATGAATTCAGTGTGTTTCAGTAATCACGCAAATGTACAAGATGCAATAGCTAGAAACGACCATTAAACTTTCCAAAACTTTTGGCGCCATTCAGAATGTCTGTTTTTCTAAGACTTTCCTTAAAATGTGTTTTATGTTTTAGATGTGGCATTTGTAGAGCCCACTTCAGATCCATGCAGCCGAGCGCCAGCTGTGGGGGACAATACTCAGCAGGAGACTACAACAACAGAAGCAAAATCACAGACATACGACCGCATTCACCCAGCACATGTGGTTTGTGTGCTCTGACTCGTTTCAATATGGTACTTGCTTGTTTTATTCCTTTAAGCTCCTCTGAAGATTGTTACATAGTCAAAAAGGCGTTGTGTGGTGTACATTTATCTTTGACAAATAGTTCCTTGTCTTGTACACTAGCCAAGGGGATGGTCAGATTATGTGCCAGCCTCAGCATTGTGAGATTGGATCCTTGCTGAATGTCCTCCCCCCTATTTATTCCTTTTTCATGCTAAACTGTCCTGCCAAATAAAGATAAATATAACATAATGTAATAAGAGTTATAATGTAATAAACTGTGGCCCAGTAATGCAAAAGAACACAGCATCTAGTCACGGTTGTGCTCCCAAAAGTTAGAGTGCAAATGTCTTATAGAGGTCCATCTATTACTTTCTGGTCATGTTTTTACCTCCCAGTCACAAACAAATTTGAGTGCTTCTAGCAGAGGCAATCTTCCTCTTCGGCAAATATATGGGACATCATGCCCAATTAAATCTGTTTTCTAAAAGCCTTTTCTAAATGGTCTGTTGTGACTGTTTTTCAATATGAGTTGTGGGAATGCTTCTACCAGATGGTACCAAAATAGCCCCCAAAATGACTTACTCTTAAATGGCTAATATGCCCAGTCAAAACCACAAACACGAACAAAGATTAGATTAGATTAATTGAGGATTAATTTGAGCGGAAACAACATTACATTATCCTGAAATGCACAATTCACAATGGTGACTGACTATTACTTTCGCCCCACAGCAAGAAGGTTCTGAGTTGAGTTCCTAGGTCTTTGTGAGTTTGCATGTTTGTCCATTCTAAGGTAGTCCTGACCAAACCTAGTTCAAGACCTGAAGCTGAGTCCGTAATGTGTTCCCGACAGGTTGCCCCAGTGGCATTGAAAGATGGGTCAAATCACAGTGCACATTTCTATATGGGAACAATAAAGGCAAATCCAACATTAGCAACAACAAAATAGAACAAGATAGAAGGAAAACATTCAGACACATCAGACGCAGACAGGTTTCAATATTGTTGCATAATTGTTGCTGAAGAGTAGTGTAATTTTGTCCCCATAGTGAGTCCTCAGGAGAGAGACAGTTTCAGATGCTACAGAATATATTTATATAGACCTGCAAAAGAGGCCAGAGTGTAACTGAGGCTCTGAGACAAAACCCGAACACACACACTTGCACACATACATATTTGTCAGTGGCTATCATGAGTGGTTACATTCTCATTACATGCCTGCTGACCCCTCTGAAAACACAAATCAACTCCCCGGGTGTTGCAAGAAAATGTATAAAACTGTGCCTTCCAACAGAGTGAAGAGAGTGAGAACACAGTGCATAAATACTTCTCTTTGTGTTTTATGCTGTTGTGGCCAACATCACAACGACAAAGGGAGTTTACATATGATTTTTATTCTTGGGTAGTAAAATAATAATTTGCTATACGTATAACTGAAAAAACTTTAAAATTCTTGGCCAGTTTCTCAGATAAATGGAGGGAATGCACCAGGAAGGGCATCTGATGTGAATCAGTGCACACAGTTGCTACAATATGGAGCATTGCTGGAATAAACTATATTTACATCTATATCTATATCTATATCTATATCTATATCTATATCTATATCTATATCTATATCTATATCTATATCTATATCTATATCTATATCTATATCTATATCTATATCTATATCTATATCTATATCTATATCTATATCTATATCTATATCTATATCTATATCTATATCTATATCTATATCTATATCTATATCTATATCTATATCTATATCTATATCTATATCTATATCTATATCTATATCTATATCTATATCTATATCTATATCTATATCTATATCTATATCTATATCTATATCTATATCTATATCTATATCTATATCTACATCTATATCTATCTGTCTGTCTAACAATGTAACTTTTCCCGTGGAGGATGACCTGCTTCTCTTGCAGATGTAAAAACAGAATTTCCCCTGAATGACACTGAACTTACCTACATCTCCATTGACAAGAACAGATAACCTCAAGTTACAGCAACGTACAGTTACTGAGGAGAGGCCACCATGGTCACAGCATGTGTGTTTTTCATTATATTTTTCAGCAATAAAAACACCTGTAATTGAAGACAGTGATAGGTGTACGTGTACTGACATTAGGGGTGTAAGAAAAAAATCGATTCAGTGATATATCGTGATACTTCATTGCACAATTCTCAAATTGATTCAAAATGCATCTGAATAGATTTTATAAATAATATTTTTCATGAAAACCCATTAGTTAGATTCACTGTTCTGATGATTTAAACATTTTCATAAATTATATTTCATACATTTGTGTTTCCGTGAAGGTGCAGTTGACTGTATAAATAAATGTAATTATCGAGAAATCAGGATATATTCTTCTATGTTTTAGTATTGGGATATATCATGAGATATCGAATCGTGACATGGATGTGATATGTGTGGTATCGTCAGACTCAAGGCAATGTACATCCCTGACTAACATACTGCAAAAGCAATAACATTAAGCAGGCGGTGGACCTTAAATGTTACATAGTGTATCTTTAAATTCCTGCACTCAAACAATCAGCTATTTGTGTTTTCCCTTTGGTTTCAGACAATACACGTCCAGTGTTAAACGCATGGAACTATAGTGTAATAAAAAGTAGAGTGCGTTTCTGTCTCTGATGCTGCTATAACCTCCACCAGTTTGTCTATAATGCGCCAATTAAAGAAGTGAGGCCCATGAATGGCAAATAGTGACTTGAGGCTTTGTTTAATTATTCACCTCAACAACCGGCGTGAAGCTTTTGTTCAGGCTTTTGTGTGTGTTCTGTCCTCATCGGACTCTTGACTGATGACACGGCCACACACACGCATACCGCTCCGCTCCGTGTGTGTGCGGAGGATTCAATTTATTCTCTAGTGTGGACTCCGTTATTCGCCAAGGTTTTCACTCTTGTAGACGCTGGTTGGCCGCTTGGTCACTTCCCTGTTCGGCGCAGAGTAGAGAGAAGAGCAGCAGAGTGGAGAAGGAGAAGCAGCGCGCACGGTGCACTTCACATTCACGCATCCCTCTGTCAGTGCGTAACGGGATTCAGCGCGCACCACGATGGATTTACCCGTCTAGCGTTACACAGAACTTTTCTCCTCGCCTTGGACCAAAACTTAAACAATCAACAACCCAACAAATTGTAGCCCGATCCACAGCCTTTTAGACACAATGTTTGGGTCATTTTTAAACTCAGGCGCAGTGTTGTTTCTTTGCTTCTTCTCATCTGCGACGTGTGATTCGTTTGCGTTTACCGAGGAGCCCTTTGAGAGGACGGGGAAAACAGACGGCTACTGTAGTCGGATACTGCGCGCCCAGAGCAATAAGAAAGAAGGCAGCAACGAGTTTCGCCTCCGCGTTGAAGGAGACCCGGAGAGTTACCAGCCGGGCAGCACTTACAGAGGTAGGCTTCCAAAAAGTGCTTGAGCAAGTGATTAGAAAGTGTGAAGTCCTACCGCAGAAATGATGTTATTTACTTCATATTGTCATGTTGCAGCAGCATTGGGCTACACGTCCATCACCGCTTCCCCATCAAAGCATTATTCCAAGTGTTCTTATGATCAAAATTTAAAACTGCACAGTCCCTCAGCAAACTTCTTGATATCATATGCCATTCTCTTTCATCGTTCAAATAGACTTTAGCAGACAGTGCCTGTTTTATGATACAAAGTTTCGGATATCAATGTCTCTTTGTGGACATCAAAGAAGCACACGCTGTTAGTTATTTTCTTCTTAAATGAATTCCCATAAATTGTACATAAACGTATAGCATGTATCCACATATAGGTGCAGTGACTGTGGCTTTCCTATGAACTCATTACCAAGTGAACTGTTACAGCATTATTAGAGCAATGGCTTGTGCATGACCCCGATTCATAAGTCAGAATTGAAATGCACGTTATCCGACTGTCTCTTCTTGTCTTTGTCCAGTGTCTTTAACTGCAACCAGCTCCTCGTACTTCAGAGGATTCAGTCTCATCGCTCTGAGTGAGGGCGCTGAGGGAGACAAGGATGAGGACTATATTGGGCATTTCCAGGTAAGACACCACAAACTTTACTATTGCATAAAGATTAGTTTTGTGCACACACACACACGCACACATATAAATATATATACATTCTCCCAGATGACATTCTTCACTATGTTTGCACTTAACTACAATTTGCAAATGACTACAGTATCTCCTGAGGTGCATGTCCCTATAGTTATGGTGTAATAGTGTATAGTGTGTGATGTTACCTGCTTTAGTGTCACAGCCTTCATGAAACAGTCAATCATGTGTCTATAGGCAGAGGAAAAAGAGCACCCACCACCACGAGCGCCTGTGTGCTTTTGGTTTAGCCAAGGTGATAACAGGCACATTATACAGACAGGTTCCATCGGAGCAGAAACAGAAAAAATATGAGTGGGTGTACAGAATTGTTAGAATAAAAAACGAAGGCTGTAATGTGCACAGTGCTGCAGAATAAACGCAATTGTTAACAAATTCTCTAAAGCTTGTTCGGGGAAGGAATATATTTTTATATTTTTATATTTGAACAAACCTAAAGAGTAAACTTGTGATCAACAGGGTAAAAGATACAGTCATACAGCTTACACTTATTTTTGAGTGAGTCTCTAGGCTGCAAAGAAATTCAAAAGTGTTGAAATCCGAGTGTGAACATCCTGTTTATTTTTATAAACTTAACTTTGTCTTCATACAAACTTAAAATAGGGTGGCTATTTAAGGTGACACTAGCTCAGTTGGTAGAGCGTTTATTCACCAATGTGAAGGTCCACAGTTCTAATCCTGGGCTCACCCTTTCATGCCACCACTGAGTCTTAGTTATGCACTTGTGGCTTTGCTTCCAGTTTCCGCATACACCATGTATGATTGTGAGAGTGAATGGGTGAGTAGTGACTGGATGTTAAAGAGTCTTGAGTGTGCAACAGGAGCAAAGAATAA
This sequence comes from Scartelaos histophorus, assembly GCA_000787155.1. NCBI lineage: Eukaryota > Metazoa > Chordata > Actinopteri > Gobiiformes > Gobiidae > Scartelaos > Scartelaos histophorus. The sequence continues at coordinate 18,416 of JACN01061288.1, read as the reverse complement.
GTACAAACCACTGGTTAATTCACACTAAAGCTTAAAAAAAATCTTAAAGCCTAAGCATTGCAGAAGATGGCTCCAGGCAGACTCTCCGTCTTTTTCTACAGAATCATCATTGGGGTTTTTTGTTAACGCCTGTTCTATATACATGGTCACTGTTCTGCATCGCTGATTCAGACAGACTTCTTGTGCATTAAAAACACTCATTCACTTAGACTAACCCACACTTACCTCCATGTCATAGAAGAGCTCTGGGCGAGCTGGCCTTCCGGCTCTGAAAGAAGAAGAGAAAAAAAGTCTTCACTTTATTTAGTCCGGGGCTCATTTGAAATCTGGTGGTGTGCCCCTTGTCAGACGACTGTGGACAGCTTCTGACTTGATGAAAAGCACTTTTATTGAGCTCACTGGGGAGGTCAGCCGCCACTCTGTGTGTTTGTGCTCAGTGCGCTGGTGCCAGATAATGAGACATTACTTCTCAGCGGGGGAAATGACAGGACAAAAGAGAACAAACTGTAATGGTTCCAGGTCAGGGAAGAAATTAGTGCAGCTCCACATGTGGCCTGTTGTCACAATTTATTTTACCTGATACGTGACATCTCTGGAACAGATTTAGATTTCATATGTATGGTTTTGTTATATTACTTGCAGCTTAAAAAAGTTTTAAAAAGTCAAATCACATGTATTTGTTGCCTACTTTTAACAGACTAGGGCATAGGTTGTTTTTGCTGGATATTGGTTTATTTACCAGTTGTAGTTGAATGCATTCCAATGAGCCCTTGTTGGCTTTACCATGTGTAATCCAGACAGACAAGCCCGGGATGGTTGTGAGAAACCATGGGAACCAGAGTGGGTGGTATAATCTGTATGGGGTGGACACAGACAAACATCTCCCTGGTTTCTATTCACAGCTTCCTCTTTTGGGGGAAACTCATTCATTACACGGTATGACAAAGGACATTCTCCGCTGACAGCTTTATGGACAGAGAGAGTTCCTTGTCTTGCCTGGCCTGATGTCACTTCCTACTAAACTGATCTTACTTCCCAAATACAAGCTATAGCCTTTTCCAACACCGTTTGAATCAATGAAGTGCTGAGTCTCTCAAGTGTGCATTTGAGTTAGAAAGGGCAGCATGCTTTTGACATTTTGGGTTTTACCTGAAATGCTCTGAAGACATTCCACTTAAATGTTAACTACAGTACAGGGATGGAGAGTGACTTTTTAATAGTAGTTAGATAACAGATCTTTCCTTTAGAGTTAAGTTTGCTTTGAAATGGGCAGCTCTGTAAGTTACATTTAAATATTATCAACATTTACTCATTTGTTTGACTTATAAACACTAGTCACATGACACTAACAGCATCCTACTTTGAGTTTAGACTTGACCCGATTGATATGTGTCATTAAAACAAGTGCTGATAGTGTCATGGCTCTTGGCTCAGTGATCACAGAGGACATAATACGGAGTGACTCTACACCTAATTGCACCCAGGGGTCTTAGAGTGGCGTCTAACACCTGGGAAAATTTCTATAATAGTTTCATTAGAATAACTCATAACTGTGTTTGTTTGTACATTGCAGATCATTGATGAAGAGGAGACACAGTTTATGACCAACTGCCCTCCCGCTGTTACAGAAAGCACTCCTCGCAGGCGCACCAGTATACAGGTCTTTTGGACTGCACCCCCTAGTGGCTCTGGATGTGTACTTCTCAAGTATGTACCACGTAACGTTCACTGTAGTTGGATTATATTATTTTTGACAACTCACTATACAAGTAATAATAAAGTCTTACAGTTGTAATGGGGATTATAGCCTTGACAAAGCCTTTCACAACATATTCAGTGGCGGTAAAGTACTACTGCAGCCACACTAGACAGGCTGTCAATGTGCCCCATCAGCCCCTCCAAACTCCAACACTTATGCACACAGTACATACTAGGCAATGTGTCTTGCCTAAGGACAGAATGACAGTTTGGTCCAAGTGGGAATCAGTCCCCCAACCTTTGCATGAGGGGACAACTGCTCTAACCACTGAGTCCACTAATACCATTGTGGCCAACTATTATTTCAACAATAGTCCATTATATCATACATTGCACATTTGTTGTATTGAGAACAAAAGACAGAAATACAAATATAAGGCAGAAATACAAATATAATAACTTGCTTACATATTATTTGGATTATGGATCATGTTTAATTTAGTCGCAAATTAAATATGGACGTTTAATCATGTATAGTATAGTCCAACATCTCAGTGGAGTGAAAGCCCGACTTGCAGAAGATATTAATTCCATCCTTAAAGTAACTCTGTTTTATCACATGCGTCACTGCCAGCTAGGCAGGAATTCTCAATTTTCATTTCCACTTGGTTTCATAAACTATTCATTACTTTTAATAAGTGCAGAGCAGATCGACACCAATCAATTCTGCTGGAGAGTCCTTGGGGCTTACATGGACATGCTGCAAAGACATCAAGGCCTGATTGGAAGTGTATGTAAATAATGACACGGAGTGGGAAGATACTTAACACTCATTAGCATAAAGAAGATCATGTGGTGTTATGCATATATTAACCTCTTACTCAATAGACCATTATGGCTGCATGTATGAAGAGCCACTATTATCCATCGCTTATTAATACTATATTTAACAAAATTGAGGCTAAGAAAGTAAAACAAACAAAATCTAAAATTGTAGTCCAAATTGTCTAATTAAACTCGGGACTAGAAAATTGACACTTAATTATAATGACATGAAGCTAAAATGACCTCATATTGTGATAAAAGCCTGTGAAAATAAAATAATCAAGAAGCATTTTAAAAACAGTGAGGGACTAAGCCTGTCTCGTCTCTAAAGAAAACTAGTCCCACAGAGACTTCTCTAAACTAGTCCCACAGCTTTGGTCGCCAGTCGCCAGGAAGATTCTTCTGGGAACAACAAGCTGCAGTGGAACTATTGACCTGAGAGCCTGAAGATGGCTGTAAAGGTGCAGGGGTAAAACATCCAAACAGTGACATGCTTGACATTAGTGAGTTCCACATAAATGAGCTGAACATGAACATTGGGAAAGTGTTACCAGAATAAAAATAAAGTGTCTTGCAATTGTCCAAATGAGGGAGCACAGAGTCATAAATGAGTTTTACAAAGGTGTGTTGGCAACATGACTTTTACCACATGAAACGAGATATTGTTACTAAAGAAAAGGCTTGATACTTGTTCTGATACCACAATAAAAATACATGTATTTATAATATAGTATAATTTTCATGATAAATCCAACTTGTTCACAACTAAATATCTAGTTTTGATACTATAGTTTTAAAATAAATTGGTTTCTGCATATAAAAAAGAATGGATGGCTCCTTTTGTTACCCCAGGTCTCATGGGTGCTAAGGTGCTTAATCAAGTAAGATCAAAATTATTGTAAGTGTAGGCCACATATTCCCATTAAATCAGTCCAAAAGACACAAGCTCCCTGTTTGTGTAGTAACTGCAAGTCAGATGTACTTCTCCTCCGAGCTGGTCCTGCCAACTGCAGAAGGCTGTTCTTTTACTGAATTATTTCTCATCAAATGAATAGTTTGACCATTTTCTAAAAAAGAGATTACCTGTGATAGAGCAAAGCGTTAAGGCAGACCTTATGAAACAGCATTGGATTTAAAGAATATCATGTTGAGAAGCGGTTTCTACAGTTATGTGTGAAACAGGACAAAGCAGGGGAGTCTAGGACAGGTTTGGAAAACAAAAGATTCACCATCACATTTGCAAATATCAGAGATGACAATGGTGGACAATCTAGCCTCTGTTTAACCTGCACATCACACCTCCTCCATCCTTTTATCATCTGCCTTTGTTAAAGCACTTCTCACTGTCTAGATTACACTACACCCACAGTGATCAGATAGAAGCAACAACAGAAAAATAAATAAATACATCATTGATTAGTGTGCCTGCTGTAATGGGGCTACAAAGGGTTGTTTTTTTATTGTATCTTTCCCTTCCAGTAAATATGCTTCTGTACAATCCGTTGGCCTTGTAATTTGAAGTGTGTGGTCTGTCTGACATGTGAGCGACTGCTTTGCCTTGGACAGTTCTCTCCAGTGCGGTTTGCTGCAGTCTAATTGATGGGCAGTTGCTGTCTATTTTTTAGGGCAGACAGAGACAGAAGTGGGTGGTTTGGTTGGTCCTAGTTTCACTCTGATGACATTATTCTACTACGTAATCCATTTATTTTTGGTCTCAGTTTCACTTGGCTCCAAAATTAAATATTGAGCCAACTACTACAAAAAAGGTACTTACTTGAGAACGATTAGTGTGCTCTTTGTATGGCCTGCCCTGAATCATTCCATTCACCCTATAGGGACTGAACGGTTCAGTTCAGGACATACAAAAGAACAGACTATAGTATATATTCTTCTGGACATCTCAACTTTTACAGTCTGATCATGAATTCATCAAGCATTGTGTATGTGCAATGAGAGTTCAATACTAAAGAAATACTTTAGCCTGTATTGATCCAAAGAGATGTCTGGTGTTTGTGAATAGGCTTTTATGTGTCTCTGATTGGACAGCACAAAATGAATAGTGGCGTTATCAAGACAGATTTGTAATATTGCTCTATTTAAATGTACAATGTTTGGATGTTAGTACAAAAGGATAGAATTTTGTTATGTCATGCAAACCATTGTACAATGTTGTTTCATTGTCCAAAAATAATATGCATGAAGTGCAGTTTTATGTCTCCCATTCAGATATATTTTTTCAGAGAAAGTAGAAAACATAATCAAGTACAAACCTCTATCATCTTTCACTCTGGAATTTTAGATTCACAGAAGAGTCACTATAGTTCATTTTGTTTTCATTTTGAAACCAATAACAAGCATGTTCTTTCTTTTGTAGAGCCAGCATTGTGCAGAAGAGAATCATTTATTTCCAAGATGAGGGGCCTCTTACAAAGAGAATGTGTGAGAAAGGTAGGCTTCATTAGAATATTACTGCATAAAATGTAGACATACTTTTTCTTGATGCTTTTTGATACTCAAAGACACTTCACAGTGTTCACAGTTTAATGTGGCCACAGCTGTCCTAGGGCAGAGTACTGCACGGGTACATTTTTGGAGACATGCACTCAGCCGCACCCGCACAGTACAGCACAGTACAGCACAGCACAGTACAGCACAGTACAGCACAGCACAGCACAGCACAGCACAGTACAGCACAGCACAGCACTGCACAGCACAGCACCCATGATTGTATTAAAGTTAAACCCGTGCCCGCCTGGACCCATTAACATTCCACCCGTTACCTGCCTGTACTCGTGATACACCATACACAGATTAAAAGTATTCTAACTGAAGCACTTTATTTGTTTTTCCAAACTTCTTCCACATATCAGAAGTTGTCCTGGAAGAGTCATTGCAAACTAGTTTATAAGCACTGCTCGCCAACTTCCCTTTTAGCTTGTCCGTCATCAGGCCAGTGCTCCTCAAACCATGAATTCTGCTGGAAAAATTGCAGCTGTCGCTGTTAAGTGACGTAGTTTAAATATTGTAGCTCCTTGTATGCCGACTGAACACACGGTGATTACCACAGTTTATACATGACGGTGTAATACATATATATTTGTATAATATATATTTGTATATTGTATATTTGATTCACCTGACCCGCCCGTATGTAATCACTACCTGCCCACATACTCACCCGCATACCCACCCGGAAAATTATAGAACGTTTGAGCAACTATTTGCGGGTAACCATGGGTACTCCCCTGGGGTAAACTGAAGTGAGGCTACTACTCAGGATCAGCCCCTTAGAGCACAGCCAAGTGGGTGAAGTGTTTTGCTCAGGGACACAGTGAGTCTGCACTGGTGTGAATAAAATTGATCCTGCAGCCCTTGGGTTTGTACACAAGTGGTTTCACCATTGAGCCACATACAGTACACAGTACACAGTACAATACAGTACACAGTACAATACAGTGCACAGTACAGGGCATCTACACGATCGAAAACAGAAGATGCGACTGTTGTTGATTAATTTCTTTGTTCACATTGTTTTTATGACCTCCTATATTATATGATTTTATTATAATGTTATTCTTATTCCATAGAGCCATTGTTTGGAGAAGTGACAGATAAGCCTCTACTGGACTGTTGTGCCTGTGGAACAGCCAAATACAGGGTCACCTTCTATGGGAACTGGTCAGAGAAGATTCATCCCAAAGACTATCCACGTAAGAGACATTTGTCTTCTGTTGCCAGAAAGCTTGGCAAGATTATTCTACAGTTCTATATCTTTTTGGCAAGCCAAGTGATAGTAGTGTTACAAAAGTTAGAATCTAAAAATCGCAAACTGTAACTCTTAATTATGTAGAACACTGTCAAAATATGAATAGATACCACACACTATTTTCTTTTTATTTCTGCCTACTTTGTGTGTAACCTTGAGCCTCACTATCAGGTTGCATATGGACCTGCGGATTACACCAGCTCTCTTGCCTAAATCAGGCTTTTGCCAGTCAGATCAATATACTGATTAGATGGAGTAAGATAAACCCAGGGATCGAAAGCAGCCTTAATTTACTGTCTCACTCAGGCACTTGATATGGAACTCACTCCTTCACACAAATAGATCTGCTTGGAAAGAATACAGGCCAAGCTGCGATGTTTCTGTTTCAAGTTTGTGGACACTCATGGATTTCTCCTTGCACAAAGTCATATCCTATGAGCCCATCTCCCTGAAAACTCGGTCCATCCAATTGAAAAACAGTGTAAATAGTGTCTGGGAGTTTTTTTCAACAAATAATCCCTGGCCTCTGACCATTGTGGTTACACACGTTCTCATCTCCGAAAATTCTGTGTAAAACAGGTCAACCAAACCAGTGATAACCTTGACAGTTCTATTTTTCTTTTCCCAATTGTCCCTTTTGTGAGTCACGCAGTGATGCACAACCGCTCCAGCCCTGGCAACACGCTCGGAGCCTGAATTATCATGAGGCTCTGGTTGTCAGGTTTAGTGGACAAGCAAATTAGATTTTTTTATTTTATTTTAAGAAGATGCAACTTTTTTTTACACAAAATTAATTCTCATGAGCATTGAGACATATTTTAATGGTGTTAGCTCCTCAAAAACATACCTGCAAGTGTCTTTTGTTTCATTTACTTGTAAAGCTCAAATCACTCTGTTCCACCTTATGATGTCATGAATCATAACTTTTCAAGTTATAAGATACTTTTTGCTTTGGTTTAGTAGTGACTGACAATTCCAGGACTGAAATCATCCAAATTATTCTAGTGGAGGAGTATGGAGTTTAAAAACACAATGGAGACACTTCCTGTATTACCACATGACATCACAAGGTGGAACAGAGTATTTACTACACATACATCAGAAAATAGCGAAATATCTGCCCTTTAAGTATTAATATGAGTTTGAATTAGTTTTATTTGAGATTTTACTGTTTTACACATAATATAAATACACCAACTACCCCGTAAAATGTGTGAAAATATCCTCTTCCCAGATGCAGTACCACATTTACTTGCCAATATACCGATTTTGCACTAGTCGTCGTTCTGTTCTAACTTTGTAGGTCGGGCTAACCATTGGTCAGCCTTGATTGGAGCCTCCCATTCTAAAAACTATGTCCTCTGGGAGTACGGAGGTGTGGCCAGTGACGGGGTCAAACAGGTGGCAGAGCTGGGGTCACCCGTGAAGATGGAGGAGGAGATCAGGCAGAAGGTAAGTCTGATAAGGCTCGACTTGTGTTTGGAGTTGTGGAAACTTTCTTTGGACTTTACTTTTAATTCAGTGGAGCAAGAGAAGTTACATAACTGTGGCTGACACGCTGGATGGTGCACCTGAGCTGTGGTGGAATTGTTTTGACACTGTAGTCTACAATGATTAGTGTTTTCAAACATCTAGGCTATTCTTAGTCCACATGCCAGTCCACATGCAGGTGTGACAAAGCTGCTTAAGATTTTAATTTCTTTAGACTGTTTTCTATTTGTTTTCTATTTTTTTCCATTTCTGCAAGTATTTTAACATAAGAAACAGTCCATACTCAATCATCCTCGTGTCACGCAGACTGGGTGCTTGCATTAGAATGGGCATCTGGATAAAAGTTTTGCTTTCTTGCTTTTATCTTACATCATTTTTCCTGCTTTTCCTCTCCTCCTCTCAGTCCTAAAATAAGCAGCCATGACAGAGCAGATGGTACCAGAGAGTGTTTATTGAGACTAATATTGAAGACCTGAAGTCACAGTGGATAATGAGAGCCTAGTGTGAACAATGGGGACTGTGTGTGTGCTGCCTCTGCTCCCTTCCAGCTCTGTTCGTATTCTCATCTGTGCTGGGATCATCGCTCTGTTTTTCCTTACCTGTGCAATGAGACACGCTTCAAAAGTAGACGTGATCTTAAAGGTGCATCTGTGTAAAGTACAAGTATGTTTTGTTATTTTTCTATGTGGGTGCAGTGAAAAGAAACGCTAACATGGCTCAGTCAAACTTTTTGCCACATCAGATAACTGGCCTTGTGGGGAGCAGTGATACTGATAATCCTTATCCAAGACATTTTCACCAGTAGGGACCAACGCCTCCGAATACTGACTAAATCTGAATTTATGTGACATGTGACATGATCATAGCAGATAAAGTCATATTTGAAGGCTGTTTGGGGGCCATTGGCTACCAGGTTTTGTAACTCCCTCTTACCTGAAAGACAGAGGAGAAGCAGAATAAAAGGAGAGACATTTAAACGAGAAGTAATGGCGATGCTACACTGATTTACTCCCTTTTTTATCTAGTGCTCATGCAGCCTCACAGAGCTGCCCTGTCTGCCTGTGCATAAAGCCGCCCCTGACAAGAAGGCAGAGGAATGGAGCTCAGTAAATTGAGTAGGGATGGGAAGAAATGTACATGAGGTGTGCTCCAAATCTTAAGATAACCATAAAGTATACGTACACACACAGTACAAATCAAAAAGAGCTTCATTTGATCTGAATCTGGTATTATTTATGAGGTACATGCCGGACCTTGTATCGGCTGCTTTGGCCGTTGCGACTGTTGCTTTCTGTTCTTCTGGATCCGTGCTCACCACTTTACTCATCATACCCAGAATTTTAATTACAGCATTTTGGCCATTGACAGTGTTCTATTTTTCAATCTATTCTGGGCTACCATATCTTGTTGTGAATGAGCAACAATGAAGATGTATTAACCATCTCTATCAACTATCAGAATAATCCTAATCTTCATCACCATCATGTTTTTATGTTTTTATTTATTTTTTTGTACATTTTTTTTTATTGCATAGTATATTGTGCATTTACCTTTATCATAGAGTTAGATAGTTGTGTTGAGTTTATGTTTTCCGTTATTCAAACCACACAGTGCTTTTGGCAGCTGAAGGCAGCACAAAAGTACATGCCATTCTGTGCAAAAGCTGTGTGCAATTTTCAAACATCTCAGTCGCCCTTGAGGAAGCAAGGTTGTTATTCCAGATTGGAGCAGCAGTAAATGCTGACCCAACATGAAGCTGATTGGCTTTTGTGTCAGGTGGGGCATCTGGGGCGGCAACTAGCAATGAATGCTAAATTGATATTCACAAGCAGTCATCAGTGAGACCGAGGGGTGTACCGATCACAGGCCTCATACCAAGTTTCATTTGCAGAGGCGAGCAGGCGTGTACACTGGGCAAACACGCGTGCTATGGGAAGCAACTACAAAGTCTTGCACAAAACCTCCTTTATCCTGTTAAGAGAGTGATGGCTTCATTTTATATCAGAGTCTGTCAAAGCAAAAGCAAAGCCGTATTATCTCTGGTCCTGCTGCCTTCACCTCCTGCCAGGAAAACCTGCTCTAAAATGGATTAACGTTATACGGGCAAAAAGCATCAAAATATAGACTAGCAAAATGTTTGCAGCAAAGTGAATATATGAATTGGATAGAACATCATTCACATCCACACTGATTAAAAGAGTCACCTGTTAAAAGGGAACATTTGATGTAACATCAACTTTTATATGATGTTTGAGTAATCGTGTCCTATATTTTCGGCTTGAGTGATTAGATAATCCCATGTCAGGTATGTCGTGTCAGCCGTTTTAACAGTGGTGACGGGATGGGAGAGGTGGGCCGGGCCTGTTGTCTCACTCTCTCATGTGATTGTGTATGAATGGACTCATTACACATGCCCAGTGTGTCTCTAATGAGAAGTTTAATGAGAGTCTCTCCATAGAGCAGGACCAGGCCGAGCCCTCAGATGGATTATAAAATCTTCCATTTCCTCTCGCAGTGTGGGGCGGGTTTCATTATTGCACAGCACGGGCGCACACAGAATCCTCTATTATCCTCCGCTCCACAGCTGTGTCTCAGAGTTGTCACAACACAGTCGAGATGGGAGCAAAACACATTACATATTAATCATTGGATGTACTGTACTACATAATGCATTGATAAAAGCATAGAATATTTTGAAGATCTGGTTAAAAAAAAAAAAAGCTATATAAGCGACTGTGGGTCATCAAACTGATGCATGGCTCCCATTTGTTGAACTTGATCTTTTGTATTAAACTTGCTTTTCTGATATAGACTTGGTTTTGTTCTGTTATAGTCCAGGTTTAGGTCTGGGTTTAGTCTGGTTTTGAAGTGGTGTGGCTGTGTGAACATCCTTTGTCTCTTTGGTTTTGTCCACTTTTACCGTCTAGTTTGTTCTTGGGTAAAGTGTAGACTTAAAAAATTGAAATTGTTTTTTATTGTAGTTGAACAAAACATGTGTTACTGACTGACTGACACATCCTTGACTTGTTGCTTCAAACACACTGAGGTAGATTGTTCTTTATATATTCATAAAGCTTGCATGTCTCTGCAAATATAGAATATCGAAAAGTATATTGCAGTGTGTTCTATTCCTGGTGCACTACGTACCAACAAAGACGGAGGTGATAATTTCTGTGATGATTTGTTATAAAAAACAGTAAGGTCTGCCATCTGTACCATCACAAGTGGGAGGCGGTGTGCAGTGTGGGAGAAAAATAATAGATATTCAGGTCCCTTTGGGTCCCAGGCAGAATAAGAAAAGGTGTTGATGCATTTTCAGAAAATTGTTTGTTCTAGTCCCACTATGTAGCCGTACTTCTAGCCATAGATCAAGTCAAATGCCAGCACTGTCTTGTCTTTACAGGTAACCTTTAATACTATTTTAAAAGCAACACGATATTGGTTAAGGCTATACGGTGTGAGAGAAGCAGAGGGTAGTGATGTGTATCCCAATATTTAAAAGATACTCTTGTTACATCAATACTTTTTTTTGTTTGTTGTTTAAATACTTAATAAAGAACAGATAATTAGCGTTTGAAATTCTAAAATCTAGGGGCTTCTTCAATCCGTTCATGCATAACACAGTGTCACTGCTCCTCTGGACTGCTCCAAAATAAGAAGGTAATAGGAAGAAAATAAGTTGCTCACCAAGCATTTCCCAATTTACTAAATACTGGGGTTCCATAAATTCCTATTACTAGAGATCGACAATCGGTCTTAAATCTCCAGCAGAGGTCGATATGTTTTTTGGTCAATCTGTCGCCTAAAAAATACACACAAACACTTTAATATGAAGACATAACTGCACAAAATGTACTTACACAGCTCTCTTATAGGTCTGTGGTATAACTGGGCGGTGAGTGAGTTTGGAGTGAATTTAATTAACATAATATGAAGAAAATAAAGATTGGCCTCACATATTGCCCCAAAAATATCAGCCTAAATATATTATCGGCCATTGGTTTTACATAGTTAAAAAATCGGCATTGACCATGAAAAAAAACAATACTGGATGATCTCTACCAATATTCACAGAAAACTATTTCCGTGTGGACAAACATTAAGTCTTTGATCATTCATTTGTGCTGTGACTGTTACCCCAGAAGAAGAAATATAAGAAAAAAGTATCCTGCATATAGTGTTTCTTACTTTTACCATATTTATTTTTGTAGAGTTGCCCGTGTGCATTTGAATGAAAGACAGGTTTACCACAAATGGGACACAATTACCCCAAATTAGCCCAAAACGATCCTTCCTAAGGTGACCAGGGAAACATTGCCACTGGCCAAGTCATAAATAAGCAGGCCAAATCTTGGAGCATTATACTAAGAGCTATTAGAGCAGAGCCTCTATACACTGTAACTGCTCTGTGGCTGCGTATCTCCCTGGCACACAGTGAAACCAACCCAGGAGTCAAAGAGGGAATAATTCTTTAATTTGAGCTGGCAGGATTTCCGTGGCCTGTCAAGTCAGCTTTATGAGCCCAGAAGAGATATTCCTGTTTGGGAAAACAAAGCTCTCACAAACCTTAATGCCTGCCTTGGTTCCCCAGACTGTTATTACGATTGGCAAAATAGAGCAGCAGAGCCAGAGGCAGGCGCATTTCCACTGCTGTGCTGTGTGTTTGTGTATATAGGCTTAGGAAGGGGCTCCTTATTTTTCTCATTATGAACAAGTGAGTGTGTTTTCATTAGGATTCACACAGGTCACAGCGGGGCCATATGCAGATGTTTCCATGTAAACAATATTTCACCCTGAATCATTAGTTTTCATGTTTATACAAGTGTTGTCTGTGTGTGCGCGCATGCATCTTCATATTGACTTAACTGGTGTTGGGGCTCCAGGGCCGCATACCCATCTACACAGATAAAAGATGATTATTTGGGAGCATCAGGCATCTTTGCCTTGGGCTTGTTTGATAAAGCCAAGCCTGTGTCCAGAACAATGAAAGGAATTAGAGGAAGATAATATAACTGACACTGACAAAGAGAAAACATCTTGTCCAGATCCTTATTTGTGTTTGTGTTTTGTTTTTCTTTTTTATTGTTTTTTTAACAGAAAGCTGAGTCTTCTAAAGCCACAGTACTTCTTATCACTCATAACTTTCAGTTGTATTCTGCATTCGACCTCCACAACAAGGAGACTGTGTTTATGGCAGAGTCATTATATATGGATGTCCATATGCTTCTATGCATACTATGCTAATTTAATCTTATGTTGTATATTCACCTTGAAGTATCTTTCATGTATATTATTGCTAGAACTTACTCGAGATACAAACTAAATACAGAATGGGTTTATTGCATTATTGTCTCTTAAGTGGATCTGTAAATATGATTCCCTCTAAATACAAATAACAAAGTTCATCAAGTTCATGAGAAACAGCATGGCAGACTATTACTTTTCCATATTTCATAACAGTATCTTTTCCATTACATTTCAATCTCCCAAATGGTTCTATCCCATATGCACACAAACCATTAAAATCCATAAAGTTTAAACTATGGAAATTAGAAATCCTTAGCTACATAACTGAAACAAATCGCCTAATCTACATCACATGTATATTCATAAAGGATTTTCTTAGCGCAGTTTAGAATAATATATTATGTATTCTGACAGCACCAACACAGAAACCAAAGCAGAACACTGCTGTTGCCTGTAACATGTTTTTGTTTTCCCATCGGTGCCATATGACTCCTGTGAGTCTCTTATGCAAAACGATACCACAGTTACATAGTTCACATCTGATAGTGTGACTTTTGTACAGGACGGTACTAACACTAAAAACCAGTGGAAAGGAGAGAGGCGCACAGTCTAAAGTGGGTCATAAAAGACACTTTCAGATTCTTAATCCTATTCTCTGGACCCTTAGTTACTTGAGTCTGGACTGGCTGCATGATGAATGAGAGTGCACAGGACGACCAGACTTTATACAATGGTCTCATTGCCACTAGAGACAACAGGAAATCAATTGTAAAACCTCCAGAGAAGTCATCAGCCTGCACAAACTGAACCTGAAATATTCACTAGTCACAAATTGGTACTCCGCACTGCACTGTGTCTGCATGTGTCTTTAGCAAAAAAGTGTTTAGATGAAAGGATTCACCTAGCCCAGTTTGACTCTGAACTCTGCTGTATTCTGTGAGCTTAGAGATTTAATTAACACCTTCAGGCTGTGTGAGCCTTTACACCATGTGCTGATAACAGCCAGATCCGCTCCCATTGGGATTTTTAAGCTATTTTTATGTCTATTAATAGTTCTGAGTATGTGCTGGCCACACTGATCAGAGGTTCTTCAGCTGAACTTTGATCATAACGTCAGAGGAGCTCCTATAACTCAGGAGGATCCTTTTGCCTCAGAGGTTAAAGCGAACTGTTAATTCTACATAATTGTTGTGTCCACAGGAAAAAGCTGGAACTCAAACAACATGAAATGTTGGGGGCTGGTGCCAAAATGTATAAAACAGGAACAGAATATTGATGCTGTCACAGTGTTTAGCCTTCCTCTTCTGTGGAGTTTAACAGCAGCTTAAAAGTGTGTGTGTGTGTGTGTGTGTGTGTGTGTGTGTGTGTGTGTGTGTGTGTGTGTGTGTGCGTGCGTGCGTGCGTGTGTGCGTGCGTGTGCGTGTGCGCGCGTGTGTGTGCGTGCGTGCGTGTGTGTGTGTGTGTGTGTGTATTCTGAAACCCACGGCTAGGATATTTTAGCAGATAGTATAACTGATAATAAACAGTTAATTTGAAAAAGTAATTTTCTGTAATAGAGTGCCATAATTGGTTACTATTGACTGATTTAGAGACATTTTGTACATTTTACAGACATTTTAATAGAATATGTTCTCTCCCATGTGCTGTAGAGGTTTTCAGTTTTCAGCCTGTCAAACAAAGGTTGGCAGTAAATGCTGGAGCCCGCGTGTCTGAAGCAGGAGAAGTTTATTTACCACCAATACAGGCTCAAGGCTCAAGACTTAAAAAGTCATATTATGAACATATTATGATCTTTGACTATGCTTCCAAATGAGAAGGTTCATGTAACAAGTGCAAGTGTAGTGAGACTCTGAAGGCCAGTGAGGCCAGTGTGCTCTGGTTAAACAACATTCTCCCGCAGTTTAGATAATTATCTGTCAGGGGAAGATGACAGTGTCAATATGGGTCCTGTGAGGCAATGTTAAACTGAGAAATGTAAGTAGTGGATAAATGTATTTAAATTCTCTTACATCATGGTACTCTAAACCATTCCCCCCAAAGATGTCCATATTTAAACCTGCTTATGTATGATGTGTATTTTTATGTAAAAAAAGAATCATTGTAACCTTGCAGCTAAAGTTTTCTATAATTAGTTTGGTAAGATGGCAAACACTATATAATACAGTATAATAGCCTGAGTGACCTCAGGGGGACTTCACACTTCTTATTTGGTGAAATGTGTCTCTGCCCGTCAATGAAATGAACGTCATGTGTTTACTTCAGAACATTACGTGCCTGTCACTTTTGTTCTCAACACTGAATCTCTCATTTTTATTGGCACTTTGCAGTGATGATGCAGCATATCAATGAAGAGCCCAGCTATGCCAGTGCACACTCAGTGAAAATAATAACATTAGTAGGCAGGAGAAATAAGGAATTTGCAAGGCAATTAGCACTAATGATCTTTTTTATGCCGTGGTGATTAGGCAGCATGTGCTCGGTGCTGCCGTGTTCCAGAGGGACGTGAAAAGGCGAAATCCCCAGCTGTTACTCAAGCGTATATAAAATAATATTATGTCTCTAATATTTGGCAGTTGTTACCAAGAAACCAATCAAACATAATCTTTTAGTAAAACAGGAAGTGTAAATTTCTTCTGATGAGAACCTTTTGTTGTCTCTTCTACATAATCCAGTGTTGTGAATAACTCTGACAGACATTATCATAATCATCACTGTTTAATTAAATCCAAAGAGTATTGAATAAATATTTCATAAACAGCAGATGCATTCAGGGACCTTATCAAAGTTAATTTTTCACCTTTGTAACATACAAATGGATTTTAAACACTAGTAAACAGAGGAGGTTCAGGTGGTGTGTTATAAAGCTCTGTGTTTATGGACTCTGCAGATGCATCTTAACAACACAACATTTCCAACACTATCCAAGTTTAAGTGCTGTTTTCGGACTATTATACAAAGAACAAACTGATGACTGGGGATTGCAAATGAGGGCAGCCTGAGCCTGTCAACAGTCGAACATCTTTATTCATGCAGTATGAGTCCATTCTCCTTTATACTGTGTGAAGTGTACCATGTGAATCCATTGTCACAAGAAACAGTTTTAAAGTCTATGTTATCTTTGCTTGAGTGGGACATACTGGGGTGAGCCATTATGAAATGCTATTCATATCTAAACTATTCAAATGAGATTCTATCTTCACATTTTGTGCATATTTAAGCCAGACTGACAGTGATTTTAATGCCATAGCTGGTCATGTTTTTATGTTAACAATAAAATAAAATAAAATAAAATAAAATAAAATCAAATAAAATAAAATAAAATAAAAGACTGAGACTGAGACTGAGACTGAGACTGAGACTGAGACTGAGAGGAATCTTTCTTTGAGGAAAACAAAAATTTGCGTTCCAGTGGCTCCTATATGCAACATATTTTGGTGGATGCATTTTCCTGTACATATTCCCACCTGCAATCTGAAACCAATCATCAACAGTGTGTTTGTGTAGCCGTGTGCACAGTGAATCACACTCAGTTATTCCACACACAGAGCGCATACAGGCTCTATTCACACTTACTGGATGACGTTGGAAATATATGAATGACAACTTCCAGTCTCATTACCAACACTGGGCATGTATGATAAAACCAGCAGCAGTGGTTTTCACAACCTGCCAAAGCTTTTCTTGGACATGACTCTAATCACATCTTCATTTACAGGCAGCTGTTTGTAACTGTTGAACGCTACAACATCTTTAAAAAAATAATAATAATTAGACAAATTATAAGACACAAATTATGGTAATAGGCAATTTATAAAAGGATAAAAAGAAGTTGTCATCTGCAGGTGTGGCCTCTCATTCACATTGGCATTTGCAGGCCATTAATGCATGAACAGGCTTATAATCAAGCACACGGCTCAGGTGCTGCATCGACACAGATACTATCAGTGCAGAGACATGTATAGACACAATCTCTGACCACACAAACATGGACCCGCACATTTACTCACACTGCAACAGACGGCAAAGGCAGCAGCTGTACTGTGTGCTCTCATTACTTTATTATTAGACAAATAGGGAGTTTAAACCTCTCCCTGTACTGACCAGTTAGTCCTTTTATATGGCTCCATTTGAGGCTCAGTACTTACCACACTTAATGAGCCGTCTCTGCTCTTAAAAGCTTTACATTATCCTTCCCAGTGAAAACCTGTGCATTTACCCACGTTTGAAAGTACAAAAAGTCCTCTAGCTTGTTAGGTCGCATTGCATAAAAAAAACAACTATTTTAAAAACTCAAGCAAAGTAAAACACATCAGTTCTCATTTAAATGTAAGCAAATTTGATCCGAGGTCAATTTTATTTTGAGCGCACAGTATGGAACCTGTTACAGTCTCTGCATGTAATTACACAGATGTATTGAATCCCGCTAAGCCACTATAGGACTCGTATAAGAAAAAACCTAAACGACTCGATTCTCCGCAGGGGCACGCGGCACTGTTGTCCTGGCAATGGAGGTGGCTAATCGCTGGATGGGTTGCTAAGGTTATCTGTGCACGACGTGGGTATTATCTTGTTAAAGCGGTATTTTAAAGAGTAGAGTCTGGGCCTGTCTTGACTCAATTTCATGGCTGGGCTCTTCGGTATGGTCAGTTCTTCCCCTGCACAGAGAGCCACTGGACAGTAAAGGCGCATTTCTAATCACGTAGAAGACTAATTATAACGTCACGGTCTGCGAGCTGAGACTGAGGTTAGCGTAAAGTTTATCGACGGCTCGTTCGATGGGGATTCTCATTCCTATTGTACGGAGGATCGTCTGATTGCAGTCGGAGTAGACAATACAAACAATAACTTTAGTCACTTACATACTGAATAATATGAGATGAATGGGTTGACTTTGACAAATGCACTCTGTTTTATTACATTCTGCTACATTAATTGATTTAGAGCAGATGTGTGTGTTATTAGGAGTTTTGGTCCCGTTTAATTCAGTTTGTTCAGTGGCCAGATGTACAGAGCTGTGGTCCGACAGTGATGAATGACGGGAAGCTCACAGGACGTGCATATATAATGAGCACAAAAGCAGATTTACATTATGTGCGATGGTATGTTTCGCTTCTTAAAGGATTCTTATTTTTAGTCGACTTTATGTTAGTTCCAGTTTTCTCAAATATGGGTCATTATAATGGGATGGTGTTGAAGGACCATCATAATGAACCTTTTGTCGGGAAAAGTAGAAACTAGCGGTGTGACGATATCCATATTTATTATTTATTTACCATATTTATTGCAATATCGTGGGAAAGCACACGATACATTGGGGAGGCTCGAGATATTACGATATTATACGTAACATTATAAAACGCTTTGGACTCATCCTGGCCATCTATGCCTG
>KN490834.1:16479-26650 GCA_000787155.1 Scartelaos histophorus | reverse complement strand
CACACACACACACACACCACTTACAAGGCCAAGTGGATGAAGTGTCTCAGATCTAACCCCTGAGCCACTGTTGTTGCCTACTAAGTGTACACTGTAATGAAATGCAGGTTTTGATATGTGATATGCTGTTATTCTATAAATAATCTAATATTATAATGTACGTGTGTTCTCTTTCTGTCCCTCAGCCTGTTGCCATGGCTTCAGATCGATGGGAATATACTGTTTTTGTCCCAGGCAGCAGAGATCCGAGCTCACAGAGTGCACCAAAATGCCAAGAAGATTCTGAGCCAGCCATTTCAAATCTATTCTGGTCACAGTGGCGATGTTTGTCGCTTTGTTCTCAACAACTCATATTTAATCAGTTGTGGAAGGTAAGTCTACTAGGTATTATTGCGGCTAATTAAAATTTTAAATAGTTAGTTATGCTATACTTTGCAGGTTATATGCCATGGACTAGAGTTGTGCATTTTCAAATTTTTTCATTAAAACTTCTAAATAATAAATGATTGTATAATTTGATTTGTTAAATATTATGAAAACAAAAACAAAATAGAACTGCACACTGCACAAACGCTACTTTACCCATTACTGACACAAATAACATCATAAACAGTTTCATTAACACACAAAAACACACAAATTTCCCCATGTTTCAAATTTTGTAAAACTATGCTTTTACAAAAGTAGGATATGCCTTGACATTCTTTGGGGATAAAATAGACATGCTAACGAAATAATGCATTTCTTTGGTGTGACATGAGTCACATGGCAATCTTTAGAGTTTCATAATTTTTTAATTGAAATTTGAGGTTTCTTCTTGACACTTTCCAGTAGTATGTATGACTTGACGTGATCATGTGACCCACAGCTTTAGCCTGCTGTCATCAAATTGTCTCCCATTGAGAAACACTCTTTTTTAGCATGCTTCAGACAGCTTATTTTTAATTGTGCCTGCAGATGTGGGCCTAGTGCCATCTGCTGTTTTTTAAAACAATTACACCCCATGATAAATACGGCCAACTTGTATATGCATAAATTAAGAAATACTACAAGAAATCAAGAGCAGTGTCAAAGGTATTAAAAAACACAGCAGGTACATGTCGTAACAGAGCATCTTGCTAATAAATACTTTGTCCAGTCTACAGTTTCAGTTGGTCTTTGCCATTACTACATGTCTTACTAGTGGCATGATAATAATTATGTAACAGATATCTTTATACACTTTTGTAAACTGTGATCCCTATGTGTTTCAGTGATGGGACTATTGTAGTCCACAGCAGGAGAAATGGTGCTCAGACCAAGCTGCCAGGGCACAGCCAGGAAATCAACTGTCTGGATTCCAGAGATGAGCTCATTATCAGTGGATCCAGAGATACAACTGTCAAGGTCAGTGAGGAACACCGAGACCTGGAAACCATATATTTCATTAAGAGTGTATGTCATATTTAATAGTTATGAAATGTTTATTGTCAAGTAATATGTATGTATAAATCATGTATAAATGTGTAGGTTTTTATGATGGTATAAGACATATTTACTTTTTTGGACTTTTAATTTGAATTATGTCATAAACAGTTGACTAAAAAAAGGAAAAGTATAAAAACGTATTGACTAAAGCCTCATTTCCATTGGTACGCATGCAAGTGAGTCGGTATGGTTCAAGAGAGTTTCACTGTCTATAGTGAACTGTACTGTCTGAACTTGAAGAGGACCCTGGAGGGCACTAGCACCCAGAGGCGTCTGACTCACGTTGGTCTAGTACACTTTCGCTATAAAGAAGAGCTAGTAAGTACTAAGAAATTATTGGTCAAGGGAGAATGCAGACTTGGCAGATATAAACAAATAAAGCTGTCTTGATCTTGTGATAGCTGACATATTTCCAGTGATGGCAGTTTATACATCTTTAGCCATGTCTCACCACTTGGAAATACTAAATGTTTTTCTATGAATCTCTGAGGTGGGTGCACCAACAGGCCCACTCCAAGGCAGCCCCAATAGAAAAGAGGCCTTAACTTAATTGCCCAAGTGGTACTACCCCTTTGTAAGTGAGCCTTGGTGCCCCTTTGGTCAACACATTTGTTTAAAGTACTAAAACAGTAGCCACTTTCAAAGATGCTGCAGGCCATTAGAGCTCTGCAGTGTCCATGTGTTGGTCCTGGACTCAGCGTATGCTTTAAGGGAAGAGCACAATACTGCGAGGAAACAATGCCTAATCATCATGTAAAGATGAATGAAATAGTCTGACAACTGTTTAGCATTCACAAATAAAAAACTTGAGTGAATTTATTTTTATTTTCTTTTTTACCCTTTGGTTTTATTTGTAGTTCATATTGTTTTTTTAACTTCTTGGATTCTTTTCTAAGACAATACAGTAACGTGTATTTTCTTTGCTGACATGTTTCAGCTGCAAGCCATCTTCAGAACTGTCCTCACCAAATGGCAAAATGATTTGACCCCTTTTTGTCCAAATCATCTTTTTATTAATCTCTTAGTTCTGAAGATGGCTTGTAGATAGCAGCCGAACATGCCAACAAGATAAATACACGTTACTGTATTGTATTAAAAGAACCCAAGAAGTTAATTTTATTTGTAGTCGTCTGAGCAACACAGCTAATGATGCACCATTCAAATGCAGCAGTCACTGCGATGCACCACACATTTGCCTTCTTAAAGGAAGCCTTTTTATAATTGATGTAGATTTAATTGGCCACACAGATTCATTAGAATGCAATTATTTGTGAGTAAGCATACAGTATTTCAAAAGTTTGATTGTAATTTTTAAAAAAAATCTATTGACAGCATTTCTATGCATGTTCCTGGCTAAAAGTAGTATATCATGATTACATGTAAGAATGGTGGGTAAGCCTTCCTAAAGTGAGCTGCTATGGAGCTTGCTTGTGTTTTAGAACAGAACCAAACAAAAACAGATCTATTTTTTTGTTTTGCCATCTTACTCTAGTCCAGACTTATGCTTTTTTGTATTGTAGGTTTGGACATTGACGTCAGGCTCTTCTAGGGAAACCATTTCCACTTTTGACAGAGTCTGGTCTATTGCCATTGATCCTTCTGTGAGGTAAGTCTTTTTCCACTCAATTGCTTATTTGCAGCTGATGCCATCAACATTTCCTTTCAGTTAGTCACTGTCACCTTTTTGTTGAAAATCAAACATCTAGACAGAAACACTTGGTCACAGACTCCTGAAAATGTTTTGTTTACATCAATTAGATTTTTTCCCCTTATATTTCTTAAGTTCTTAAAACATTTTTTGCAGTGTTTGCTAATGTGTATATTTTGCTTCCATGGTAACTTTCGGACATCCTGCCATACAGATACATGTAGAACATCCCCAGCATGATGTCACTGCAAAGTATCAGTATTGCTTGTAATACAACAGTGATGCAGATTATGTTTGAAGGTAGGAATAACACTGGAGTCATGACGTGGTAATGACACAAACCTCTGTGGTTGTATTGCTTCTTATGGCCAGACCAGAAGGAAGTTTTATTTGCTCTGGAATGTCACCATTTGGTCCCAGCATAAGGCCAAGCTCGAAGGACTTTAGTAATATGCCATGCTCTACCTTAAAACATTTGTCACTCTGAGGGACAAATGCCATGTAGAGGATCATATAAGGTGTTGGATTAGCATATTAAGGTTACCATTTTAGTTTTATTTCCATATCAGGAAACATTTTATCTGGCTAATAATAAAACTTGCGTCTGTTACCTTCCAAAAAATTTACATTTTTATTTACAATAGCACCAGGAAATGTCTTCTTTTAATATGATGATGCAATATACGTAATCTGCTAAAATGCTTTTTATTCCTAAAATTCTGCACTGATTATCATACAATGGAACATTTAAAATGGAAAAAGATGTGCAAAAATAGGAAAGGCAAAATACTTCAACTATACTCTGCAGAAGCCCCAAATTTTCTTTGTCATATCTCTGATGTTTCTGCAACTAAATGATTGATAATTATGATTATTTAGGTCAGAATGTAATCTTAATAACTAAAATCTAGTATTTCTGAGAATTTTACAAGCAAAATACTTTTTGTTCAATCTACAGTCACATTCGTCACATTAACTGTCACTTTACTTTAACATTTCGAAAGTTTTACATCCTAAAACTGAGCTGAATCAAAAGTTCAGACTTTTTGTGTTAATGAAAATGATTAAGTGTGTCTTGTTTTGTTAAATGAAAGGTTAAGCTGTCCAAACAAAATGTCTTTGTGCACAAATTGTCCCCGCATTTTGGATGGAATTTTCCAATGTTGATTAGATAAATTAGCTGTTCCAAAACGGAACTATCCCACCAAACCAAGTGATAATAGTTAGAAAAACATTAAATCTGTCATTTATGCACTTTATGTTGAAAATTGATAGCGATCTATATGAATTTTTAATTTGATTTTTTTCATATTGCCCAGCCTTCTTGTAGTAGTATGTAATGTCAGATCCTTGTAGAGAATAATTTGAATGACAACTCATTAATAATTTCCAGTTTTAGCCCTTTTAGACGTGGTCCAGTACAGTGAGACAGACTGTTATCAGTGTGTTTGTTTCATGGGGAATCCTCATGGTGTTATAAAGGAGGTTGTTGTGGCTGTTTTAAAGGCCAAGGCTGCTGACGAGAGGCCACCCACTCTCTGCTCTCTCCTGAACCAGAACTCTGATTTGTAGCACCATGTTTTGTAATGATGAAACTGGGGCTGCAACTAACAATCATTTTGGTAATTGATTAATCTTACCATTATTCTTTTGTTTGTTTGATTGCTCAATTGATTACTGAGAAATATGACCGCTTTTCTCAGCACGTACATGTTTAAGAATCCGTGCATAGTGCAGAGCATGATTATTCCATTATTAACTTGATTGGCGATTGTTACAGAATTGATTAGTCATTAATCAATTAATCTATGAATCTATTACAATTGACACATTTTGTTTAATAATATATCTTTTAGCTCCAGATTTTTATTTTTTTTTAAACAATCTTGGGTAAAAAATACAAAAAAAAATCATTGTTTGTGCCCCTTAAATGTATTGATAAACAATAATCCTGC
This sequence comes from Scartelaos histophorus, assembly GCA_000787155.1. Lineage (NCBI taxonomy): Eukaryota > Metazoa > Chordata > Actinopteri > Gobiiformes > Gobiidae > Scartelaos > Scartelaos histophorus. Next base: position 21,580 of record KN490834.1, on the reverse strand, counting down.
ATTATATTGTGACATATTATTAGGGTTAACATTCATTCTCTTAATTCAGTAAAAGCTTCTTTTGTTTTCTTGACGAGAAGGGTCCTCAGGTATTATTTCAGTTCTCCAGTGAGCAACTGTGATCTAAAATATTGAGCTGTCTTGCAGCAGTTACACATAGTTATGTTGTTGGGTTTTTTACATTAAATTGTTTATTTTTTCCTTTGCCATGAACCTCAGCATTTCACCATTCAATATCATTGTGGCACTAATGAAAAAAAATATATGGGGGATTTTTTGGACATACTTGGAACAAAATATTAAGTCTTAATGACCAGAGTTATCTGTTAATAGATTAACTCTCTAGAACGCTAGCAAAACCATTGGATTGAGACACTGTCCCATGGTCTACACAAATCTGATTAGATGTTGAAGTATTTGCTTTAGCAGTCTTATAAAATAGTGACTTGTGCTGTGAAGGATGGGGGCCCAAACCCACTGAAGGGAGAAGCCCCCCAGAGAAAGCTGGGGGTGGGTTTGGAATTGTTTTGTCTAGAACTCCTCAAGCACAACTACAAAGACATTGCTGGGGCCAAAGGCGCTTTTCAACATTTCCAAAAGAAGAAAATGATTGTTGGATAAACCATCCCAAATTTGCTTTTTTCTCACAACCTCCAGGGAGGGCGACCTTTGACCCTAGTATCAAAGTACAGGGAGACTGCACAGGAGCCACCCAGTGCACAGACTGCACCGCCGCCACTGGCCACACTCCACTTTCCCCCCCGTCCCCTTCACCACTCCCCAATTGAAAGACTAGAGCCATGTCCGAGCCATCCCCGCTGCTCTGGAGTCAAGAATTCACTTAGTTAAAAAAGAAAGAAAGGAACAGAGCTCCAACAATGAAGCAATAAGGGGCAGAATTTGCATTCCCACACACTAAATACAGACCAGGGCCCACAGAGCCAGAGGAGCTGCACCACAGGAGGCAGGAATAATCACAGGTCTGTCCGAACCCCCTCATTACAACACACACCTTACATTCCTTACAAATAGACAGACACAGCCACACACCCAGATGCCACGCACACACGGACAGGTGCCTCACTCCTCACACAGGCACCTTTTACGTACTGCCATTATTCAACATTGTTCAGGCATGTGGATGTGCAAAATAATATTGGTATTTTATTCATTTGAATCTGAATCCTGTATCATCTCCATATACACAATCAACTTTTTAATCTAATAGAATCTGTTGCCACATACACTACTGTTTTTTTCTTTTTAAAAAAATAATATTTCTATATTTTACTCTTAAATACATTTTCAACAGTGTGCCTTAGCTTAATACATGATTTGTATAGAGAAACCTCTGGAAACTGTGTGTAAAAGGATGCCTCTTAACTATGATTTGCTGAGTGATCAGTCATGTCCTGAACTTGAGAGTGGGCACAATCAAACTGATAAACAATTTTTGTAAGAGTATATAATGCTGCTCATAATGCATTGATCTCAAATGGGTTTTATATGGAGGATACCCACAGTATAAAGCTGGTCCTCAACTCTCTTGTGACCAGTGATAACATTTCACCGGACGTATAAGGTGTGCACTGTGCCTCTGGCAGAACTATGCACAGTAGTTCCTGCTCATTTTGTTTTAATTTGTGCTCAATTTCTTTGTTTGCTTATATGATTGTTAAAATCTAAATTACAAGGCCAAATATTAAGATTAAGAATGCAATGAAATATTAAACTCACTCCTTGTTTCTGATTACATCCAAATTATAAGATTATGCTGAAAGACAGAAATTGACATGTGTTATTCTCCTAATGAATGTTAAATGAACAAATTAATGTTCTTTATCTCGGCCAAAACTGTTATTATTATTATTTAATTCATATATACAATTCCTGAAGCATGTCTGGCTTGTTTCAAATGACTGCTCAACATAAGCAGGAGTTACAAGAATGTACGGTGACCCTGCACAGCACACACACAAACAGCACCAAAAGGGCTCCGGGGGTGGCAATGGGAAAACAGGGGCCACCAGTGTGTACCCATGCAGAACAGTGTGAATGTATGACGGGAATCTGCATGTTTGTGTCCATTCAGAGGTTTGCCAATGCAAGGCTTCATGTGAAAGGGCTCATGCAGTGTCTTTAAGCTTTGACTTGTATAGAGAACACATAACACCAATTTCACAAAGTAGAAACAAGTCAAGCACAAAGATCAGAGAGTAGTGTGACAAATTAACCCAGACCTTTTGAGATTGTATCATGGAAATGGGCCAAGACCAAATGTTGTCTGTCTTAAAGCTCAGATTTAACAACATTAAGTAAGATGTTAGCAATTTTCACAAATATTTAGGCCATCCTATTCATGTACAATGCTGTTTATCAAAATAGATGTCCAGTTCTAAGCAACTAAAATATGTTTTTACTCCATACATAAATGTTTGTGTGACCCTGGCACATCAGCTCTCACATGTGCATGCACTTGATGAGGTTACTCAAATGAGAGCAAGGGTTAGCTGCTTGCTAATGATTAGTCCTGACCTAGCTGCTATAATCTCCCTACAAGCCAGTCTTCGGAGGAAGAAGGTGACATCAGTGGGCCCACTCTTTCATTGTGGGGACTTGTGTCCCACAAACTGCCTCTGCGAGTGGCTGGCCACTGATGAGTGAGTAATGTGAGTAATGGAGAGTAATAAGGTGCAGATATTGAGTGTGAGCGTAACCCTATTGTATCTTGTCAAAGAGGTCAGAGGTCACCTGCAGAGCATACTCAACCCAGGCCTGGCTGACCCATTTGGGCCATAAATGAGTTTACCCAACACTAATTACTAGGGGCTTGCCAATGGACCACACTGCTGAACAGGTCTGACAGCTGTCTCAGTGCGGGAGTCCCAGGGCAGTTCACCACAGCTCTGTTCTGATGTCGCCATCACACCAATATGCTCCTCAGTTCTCACTATATGCATATTATTATTAGGATTAAACAACAAAGAGCAGTGCATTAGGCAGTTTTAATGCACTGGAGTGGGGTCTAAAACACCATGACGGCAAAAGAGCCTCTTACTGCATCATCTACCTGCATCATCTGTTTGGCAAAGGGTCACCTGCCACTAAGGAGCACCTGACTGTTTTACTCAAGATCCATGATGTGCTCCCCAGTACATTTTCAATCTTACAAGATAATTTTACACATGTGTGTACAATCCTAACTACTGGTGTGGATTGTCCTTCCTATAACTCTTATGTGGCATCTGTTTGGTTTAGTTCCAGGCAGTTGCTTCTATTAAATGCTTATTATCTCTGCCAAGAAGATTATGTGATCGAGTCGGTTTATTTATTTATTAATTTGTCTGTGGATTGTCAGGATTTCTCGGAAACTACTGGACGGATCTTCATGAAATTTTTATCAGAGGTAGATCTTGGCCCAAGGACCACTCCATTAAATTTTGGTGATGGTCCAGATCCGGACCTGGAATCTGGATCTGCATCCTTTGGCAGAGATCAGAAATCTCAGATTGCTCTTGTTAGAGGATGTTTTTCTCTCACAGATTAAATAAGTCTGGTACTGTGCTTTTTCTTATGCATGTAGAAGTGATCCTCCCCCATCCATTGTCCCTGTAGGTGCACACTGTCTGTGCTCTGCCCAAAAGAATCACCACACCCCAGGCCAGTGGTGGACACCCCACCCTGCTCACCCATCCCCACAGCACTCCTGCTTTTTCTGGACCCCCAACTGTCTCTGGGAATGGCAGTCAGTCATCACACACACCTCCACTTAAAAGCCGTCACTACGGTCAATGGAGTGACTGACTTTATATGCTCTGATCACGCTGCTCCAATCATAGTTCTCCTCACAGACTCCTGCTGCGTCTGTGCAGGCTGGATATAGCATTTGAGAGAACAGAGGATTTCTCTTCCATCATAGGCTGGGATGTCAGCAAAAGTCATCAAACTGAATTTTAGTCTGCTGAGTATTAATATTAATAATAATTGTAAATACCTTGGTCAAAACCTTTACAGCGGTTACCTCCTGATACCCTTTATGTTTTGATATTTTCTGATGGAAGACAGGTGCATCTTTGACTCTATATGTGATTCACATTTTGTAATAAAATGTCAAAAAAAATTCACAAATGTTAGACCTTATCCTTATTTGTTAGGGGTTAGAGCCATAAACTTGCTGTTTTAAAGCTGTGACCTTTGTGATTGAATGATGTATTGCATGATGAAGAGAGCAGAGATAAAGGGTAGATGATAAAAGACATTTTCTGACCACTCAAGCCTCAGATACAGGATAATGCAGGATTACTTATTCATACATTATTTACTCAAAATACAACTTTGATTAATGACAATGGAAAAAACCTATGATATAGCTGAAACTCTTTTGTCTGTTACAGCTCTTTTGCCATTGGTACTGCATGTTGTCGGACCCCCTCTCCTCTTCACATTTGGACTATAGAAAGGTAAGAAACTCAGGGATTCATGTGTCACAATAAAATTTCTTTTGCAACAAAAGGATGTGCATTTACTTTGCACACATCCTAAACTGATGTAACATGGGAAAATTGTCATTCCTCTCTCTGAAACTGCCGCAGTTAGCTTTGCCCTTTTTGTCTTAAAATTTTCATATTAACCCACTCTACATGATCCTGTTGTTTTTATTTTATTTTATACATAAATAAATTCCCATTCCTAATTTGGACCTGGCTCCAAATTTGCTCCTATAACTACTGCACACGTGCTTCATTTGATCCTTGAATGTAATTGCCAGCAGTGACAGAACTGATCAAATTCACTTAGTAGGTCTGGGTTGATAGTGGAAATTTCTCTTGTAAGAGTCCCCGTGACTTGCATGTACTGCCCTACATGCCCTCGTTTAAAGACATCAGATACCGTACTCCAGATCAGGTCTTGGTTTCATTTGTGATGTTTGACAAGATTTCTAACATTCCTTCCATGAAAGAGTCACCCCAAATGTCTGTCTGCCCTTACTCTGTTCTACAAATTGCAGCAGTATTGTCTTATAGCAGTCAAATGTGTGTGTGACATTTTAAAGGTGCTCATTGTTGTGTTGTGCCAGCCTCTTTGTTGGACAGAGTCACAT
>KN490834.1:0-16445 GCA_000787155.1 Scartelaos histophorus | reverse complement strand
CCCTCACAGGGGCTCTATTAATTGGCTAGATGTGCAGGGGTCCACACTTGGGCTCTCAGTTTGTTTTAGTACTCAAAACCTCAGCAGGGGCCTTTTCTTTACCTGTCTGCCGGCTTTTGACAAGAAGACCTGTCAGTGCATCTCGGGCTCCATCAGTCACCCCATCACAAAACAGTCACTGTGTTTCTTCTGGCTTCAGGCTAAGTGCCATTTTTGCCAATTTATTAATGGCAGGTTGTGTGTGTGGCCCCAAGCTGGTGTCTGTCCTGCCGAGCGTCTCAACAGGCTTATTTCAGAGTTAGTCCTGACTTGGTGTGTCTCGCAGCGGAGACCCTTTTTAACGTTCAATGAGTCTGTGCCCCCCACCGCCCTCTCTGCCCCCCACTGCCCTCCGTCTGATCATCTCCACAAATCGCGCCGTTTGTCCCAGGCTCAACCATGAGGACATCTAATGAGACTGCGCTCTCTCACTCTGTTTACATGCACAGCTTAGCTGGGCTCCACTTATAGCTCCATTAGGCTGTTTAACAAGGTCAGCGCCCTTCCCGTGCATGATCATGCCAGAGCTCAGATTTGTGTCAGTTTTTTTATGAATATATCTAACATGCCAAAAGTGCTATGGCAAAAATGCTATAATGCCCCCTATCGTTTAATAAAGCTGGAATATCATGGGAAATAGAAATAAGGAATATACTACCAACCCAATACACAATATCAGCATCTTTTACATGTGCTTATTAATAAGGCCCCTTTCACAAAATAAGTCTAAAAATGTAATTTAAGATGTTATTTAATTTTTTTTACATGATTTGAAAAATTACAATTACTCATACGTTTTAGCAGCTGATGTGCCAACCCAAAGGCCAATGGTTTGAAACATGCTTTGACCAGTTCATACTGCTGTTGTATCCTTGGGCAAGACACTTCACCCACCTTGCTTTTGTATGAATGTGAATAGTGAAATAGTTGTTGGTGTTTAGATGGGCCAATGGAGGTGATTGGTAACATGATTTCTGTTGGCCCACTGTAGGACAAATGTCTATAATCTAATTTCCTCCACTATTCTTCAGTGCAGGGCACATCTTTCCTAGCTTTTACTAATGCGCTTCCCACCATGACACTGTTTGCAAGTATTCTAAATTCCAGGTTATGCATACATTATTCATACATTATACAATAGTCATAACAATAAGGAGAATACAAATTGTATTAATATGGTTTAAACTTAAATTTACTAAATAATTGTGTGAATGAGATGGATTTGATTTGGTAGTTGCTGGGTTACACACATTGACTGGCTGCACTTTGTATGGTGATAGTTACCTGGGGTGAATCCCACCTCACAGCTGTTGAGGATGCTGTTGTGTCCATAACAACAATGGCCCACTGCCCCACACAGACTGGTCCTCTTTGGACTGGCCTCATCATGAGAGCCTTGTGCTGATGAAGCTTTCACCCAATCAGGCATCCTGTGGGGTGAGCTGCAGTGTAATAAGAAGACCCCCTGTGGTGCGTAGGGGGATTACCAGCTCCAGCCTAGGGATTGAGCTGCAGGGTAAAGGGGTTGGGCACCAGTTTGAACACATGGCAGCGCAGTCGCCAAGGCCAAAGAGCCACTCTAAATGGTTGCTACGGGGCAGGTATCAAATGGTCCCGAGCTCTACACAGTCACGCTCATGAAGGGTATTAAATGGCAACAAAGAGACAGTTATTCTGCAATAATGTGCCCTGCTGACTGGAGGTTATTCTCCAATAATCAAGAGACTAACTGGACAAAGCTGTGATCACAAGGCCATGGTCCTGCACAGGGCCAGACTGTGAGTGACATGCCACATTAGACCAGGACTCGCTTCACACAAGGCTCACAAGTATTAGTGAGGGGAGGGGGGTCCCTCATTCATTCTTGGCTTGAGAAAAAGGTTTATTTAATACTGCAATATTGTGTATTGTGATACTGTGAACATCTCAACTTTAGGATGCAGTGCTGTACAGTTTTCAGTATTTCATCATAAGTAATCATTCAAAGAGCAGTATTACAGAAAAATGCATGCAAAATACTGTACTGGTATAGAAATAAGTCATTTTTGTGTAATCGCTCAGTCCTCCATGTAGGTCCTAGAATCAAGAGTGAAATTGTAAGAAAGAAAAAAAACCCATTACTTCTATTTCAGGAGAAAATTAATAATACGCATCTTTTTTTTAGTTTGCACTAAACAAACCACCACCTACATGCACAATATTTTTATGAAACAGATAGAGCACATAAAGGGTCTTTGACCCAGTATCTAGATTAAGGCCCTTAAAATCAGATGCCCTGGAGACATTCATTCTGCTGTACTGTTAAACTACTGTCTTATTCCCAGGCTGGAGTGTGTGTGCAGTCTGGGCTCAGAATTTCGACGTGGAGCCGGGGTCCTGGACATAGTCTTTGAGACTCCCTTTCAGCTACTGACATGTGGCTATGATACCTACATCCGCCTGTGGGACCTCCGTCTCAGCACACGGTGGGCCTATGTTTATTTTTCTTTATAATTATTTATAATTCTGTGTTTGATCTAAAACCACCTGGACCTGGTAGGAAAATCAATAAAACAAAATTAAATAAAGCAATACAAACAAACAAATAGGAGCAATTTAAAGTTTTTATGAATTTATTTATGAAAGGGGGGACCAGTGTTTATTAATGAATGTTAAAATCAATGTAAATATAGCTTATGGGCTCATTTGCATCTGCAGAAACCATGGCAGGTTGATGTTACAAAAACAGTGATTACAGCATCATGTAAGTATAGACATGCAAAAAGTTATAATTTGTGATAATACCATTAAATGAAAGCATGATAGTGGCAAACTTGACCTTCACAGCTGATCATCATTTACATTGAAAATAAAAAGTTATTTAAAGGTGGGGCAGAAATTGTACAAATTATCAATTCTTTAAACACTATTAAATACAACTAGTACAATAACCATAAATATCACCGTTGGTGGGGGCAGTAGCAGCACATTTTCACTACTCTGAAGGGCCAGTGAAGTAAGACAAATTAGATGTGATTAGCGGATAGCTCTGGGGGTTTGGCTCAATGCAGGTTAGTAAGGGGGTCCCTCTTAAGATATTAATAATTGATCTGGTCTATATTAAACAGACTCAGAAGCCACAAGGTCAAGCACAAATGTAAGGTGTTTGGTGTGTATTCATGTATTATAGTTAATTATATGTTTGTTTTAATCTTGTGCAGAATCTTCAGTTTCTGTTTGTTGTTCATTGGAACTATGGCTGCTCTAATTAGTTGGAATTGTTTATATCTCTTTAACTTTCTATTTATGTTGTCCTTGCACTGCTGTTTCTACAGTTATGTACTATGTAAAATATTACATTATAACTTATCTCTGTTAACCTATCTTGTTATAGGCAACATTTTAACCTTTATAATTGAAAATATAAAATATGTTTGAAATGGATTGTTGTGGCAACTCTAATAGCAATGGATATGTACTGCATATAAAAACAAATTGCAGTTACTGGTAGCAATAAAAATACAACAAATAAATAAAGGTGGCATATTCTCATAGTAAAAAACAAGGTGTGACACAGACTACTAAATAATAATGCATTTGGATGAAAGTGAGAGGGTGAATAAAGTCCAAGTACTACTCTCTGTAACTTTGGATCTCCTTCTATTCTATTCTATTCTATGTGGTTCTTGCTAATAACATAGGGGTGTGTGTGTGTGTGTGTGTGCTGTCACATGCTCGCTCGCTCAGACAGCTCCGCGCCCCTGCCGTTTACCCATCACTGGTACTCCCATTTCTTATTGATGAATATGTGCTAATGGAGGATCAATGACAATATCTATAGTTTAAGATTTAAAAAACACAGCTGAAAAAGGTTCATTCATTGTGATAATCTCCAGCATGTCCCTCAGTGAAATTTTGTGATTGTGAAAAGACCATTTTAGTTCAGCAAAGTCTGTGTTTTATGTATTTAAACTTAATGGATGCTCTGTACTCATGACACAAAAAGTTAAGGGTTTGTGTTTCTTATAATTAACCTTTAACACAAAAGTCTAGAAACCTTTTAGTAAGGGTTTTAATAAACATTTTCTACTAATAAAGGCTTTTCACACAAAAGTCAGTTTTGCAGCTTGGCTAAATGGGCAAGTGTCAGTCCGAGGTGCAGACTAGAAGGTTGAAAGGATGAAATGAAGACTAAGAAGACTGAGATGTTATTCTTGTACATGCATTTGTATGTGCTTAGTAAGGCTTGTCTTGGCAGGAAGTGCGTGATGGAGTGGGAGGAGCCTCATGACAGTGCACTGTACTGCTTGCAGAGTGATGGCAACCACATGATGGCTAGCGGCTCCTCGTACTACGGTGTGGTACGTTTGTGGGACAAACGGCAAAGCCAGTGTTTGCAGGTAAGTTCAGGATGAGATTTGACCTCATCAGTTTGTTTAATACATTTGTTTGACACATTTGGGGTCACTTAGCTGTAAACAATCAATCCATCTGTCATAACAAATCCATTTAAGGCTAACTTAACTTCTCTAAGCACTTCACAAGGAGCAGTTGCCACATTGGTACAGTGTGAGTGTGTGACCAGTGACTCTCTTGTGCAGGTGTATGAGCTGAGTGCCCAGCGCCCCAGCAGCCCAGTCTACTGCCTTCGCTTCAACAGCTCTCATCTGTTTGCTGCCCTGGCCACCAGCCTCCACTCCCTGGACTTTAGACTGAGTCCTGGCTCCAGCTCCTGACCAGAAAAGCTTGCTTAGACACAACCTATTTCAGGAAGACTAAAACAAAAAACTGTTTAAGGTGTGTTACTGGGTCAAATCCCGTCATTCTGTGAATTAACTGCTCTCAGTCCAAACCCTTGTGTGGTTACAAAAGATTTTGAGATCCTAAAAGGTCTAGATATGTTGTTTTTATACTGACAATAATGTGTTTCAGTGAGATTTATAGTGTCTGATGAGAGTTGAATCAGCTATACAGGCAGAGGAAATATTGATCAGAAGATGAAACACCAAAGGTCAATGAGTTGATTCTTCAATAATTTACATCACACAAGGAAAATACTTATGAGCAGCAAAAAGAATTTAAGTGAATGAATGAAATTCACTTTTGTGAATTGTTCAGATATTTTTTAACAGTGCTTTGCTTAAATTGTACAAGCAGTTCATTTTTAAGAATTATTTATAAATCTTTCAAGTAAAGTATATCATCACACATATCTTGAATGATGTATATTATATGTGTGATCCTTTGACTCTAATCCTGTTTTCTTTTACTTGGGCAAATAAGCAGTCCAACTGTGGCAGTAGAACTGACACGACTCTCAGGTGATTTGATGATGTCATGCTTCCCTCTGCTGGTTGTAAAGGGCAGGCCACTGTTAATTGACGGTAATCATAATGAGGAATTAAACTAATTACTCAAAAAATGTATACATTTTCTCAATAAAATATATACTTGGACACAGGGCTTTAGATTGGTCATTTGTATCTTTTAAAAACATCAAGACAAGTTTTCCAGTTTGTGATTAAAAAAATATATAAACAATTTCTCTGAAAAAGCTGGTGTGTTCCTGACTGTAAAAAAAATGAATTCTGAGCCTCTTTGAAGATTTAAAGAGCTTAGGGTCCTGACAGTCACATCATTTTTGTTTGGGTTTACGTACACACCTGCACCTGCACTGGGACCTAAGCCGCGCATGTCAGCCTCTAATCCAGCTCTGGCCACACTCTTTTTACTTCTACCGTACCAACACATTTCATTTAAATACGCATTTTAATTAGTGCTTCGCCTTTTTAACTGGTTTAATGAAGTGACCCCTATTCAGTAAATATGTTACAAAGTTGTAAAACATTTAAATTATTACATAATATTGTTCCAGCATAATGTAAATATAATATAATAATATGTCATGATTTTCTGATTATTTATTGTACAAAATGCACAGCAAGTTAAATTGTGATGTTACAAAAATCGTGAACAATTAGGTTGTGGTTCTGTTTGTGATGTCTTTTGTTTCCTCGTCTCCCCTATCGCCATAGTAACATTACCAATCACATTTTCAGAAAGCTCTCACACACACACACACACACACACACACACACACACACACACACACACACACACACACAGATGTGTGTACAGATAACCCATCAGTTGGCAGATATTTGACTTTTTTGCATTAAAGCTATCAGCCTTAAATCTCCAGCTCAGTCCGATATTTAGTTTTGCTGCAGATAACTGTACTAAATGTAATATACTGGTCTCTTAAATGTAAAAAAGGGTCTGTGGGTGAGTTTTTAGTCAATTTAAATAGCATAATTTGGATAAAATAAGTAGGCTCTATATATCAGCCCTCTGGCCATCTGTCATGAAAAAACTCATATCAGTCGATCTAATACAGATTTTATTCCCTACAAAGTACTAAATAGCCACCCACACACCCTTAGCAGACAAGCACTCGGCAGAGAGAGTGGCCTTTACACATCAGTCAGTGGATACCTGTGTCACTGTGGAGTCCGATCTTAATCCTATTGTCCCTGGAATGGATTTGTCTGTGCGGGCCTGTGGCTGGGAGTTGGAGAAAGGCCAGATTAAGGGGATTAGTGTGTATCCTCCTGACTTGTCAAACTGGGATGTAAGGGCCCATTGACTTTCTGAGCAACTCTGAATAAGTGAAGGCAAAGAGGTGTCCATAGAAGAAGTCATGAAAGGTTTTGAACAAGCACAAATTCCAGCCAGAACAATACGTTTTCTTTTTGGCAGAATTTTCTGAAGCTACGTAGGTCAGACCAGCCCCAGTGAGAACAGAGGCCCCTGTGAAAATCTGCACGCTCACAGCAGGCTCTCTGAGTTTGTAACAGTAAAATCATCACCAGAAAATCAGTGTACTAAAGTAAAAGTAGTAAAATACTAATAGATAAATAGTAGTAAAGTACTTCAGTGTAAATTTTAGGAATTTGTACTTTACTTGAGTACATTTCATAGAGGATACTTTTTACTTTTACTTTTTACTGCATTTGAGATCAAGGAATTGCACTTCTACTGTAAAACATTTTTTAACTGGACTGAAAAGTAAAAATATTTTGTTGTCTGAGAACAGCAGAAAAGGCTGAGGAGGTTATTTTTTAACATATTCATAGTGTAAGCAAACAAAAATATACAGAAATGAAAAACTAAGGGGATTTTAATAAAAATCACTACACATGAAGTTTTATAAGCAAAATACAAACGTTTCAGTCTTGGAGTACATTTTTAAACAGATGCTGTAAAAGTTCTACTAGATTTTTTTCATGAAATCCTTCTACTTGAGTATTCTTGTGCTCCAGTATCTATACTTTTACTGAAGTAATGAGATTGAGTACTTTATCTACCACTATAGAGAACTAAACATGCTGTGAGGGAAAATACCAACAGTGACGAGAAGAATCCTTTGAAAATGTGTTTAGATACAGAATACTGAATACCTGCATTGAAATGTAGTTTATAACATATTCTGATAAATGGGTCCATCAAATGGATGTTTGTTGTCATATTTCTGTACATACAGCTGTAGTGCAGACAAGATGAAACTGCATTTCTCTAGGTATCAATAAAAGAACATAATGTAAAACAGTCACAACCCCTTTGCCACCCCCTGCTCCAAGACACACACACATCCCTGAGACAGATCCGCTTAGAAAACTAAAGTAAAGCGCCCGTAATAGCTGTATAAAGTGCCATTTAAAGTGACTGAGTGAAATAAATACTTAAAACTAAACTAAAATGATATATGATGTACATGAGGTGCAGTAGCTTATGAGAGAGATTTTGTATCAGCTGTGTCAGCATCTTATTAACTCTTTGGAGGAAGCTGTTAATCAGCCTGGTGGTTCTGCCTCTGAGTCTCCAGAATCGTTTGCCTGAAGGCAGCAGCTCATAGTGTTTGTGTTGAGGCTGAGAATGAGTCTTGACAATGTTCAGTGTCCTGCTCCTGCAGCAGCTCCAGAATACTTTTACACAGAGTATCATTTCAGTTATAGTGTAAATGCAACAAAACCGCTTTATATTTTTCAATACAGTATTTTTGGTTTTCATATTTTTGTAATTATTTCATTAGGTGGACAATATTTGTGGTCACAATAGTCAAGTGGCATTTGTGAAGTTTAAATTTACAAGAGTTGAATTATAAAATTTAATCTATTTCATCTAAAATGCAGGGACGATTTATGACCAAGGAACCCAACTTTTCAAACAGTTGAAACATTTATTTCACAAAATAACAGAGTTTTTAGTCATTTAGTCATAATTATAAACGTGTTGAACTGAGCTATGATTTCTTTCTTATGTATAATGAAACTGTAAAATATACCTGTACACATTTCCATAGTTTTTATCATAAAATACTTCTTTGACATTGTACAAAAAACAAAATGTATACACTCACAGAATAAAATGGTGTAGTTTGATCTTGCTAAACAGAGAAAATAAACAATTACAGAGATAACACTATACAGTGGTACTTGCATTGTGCTCTTTTTACCTCATCTAACTACTAGTTAACAATTATTAATATAATTAGTTTCTTAGTTAAATACAAGTGCTTCAGAAATTGGAGGTGCACAATATTAAAATGAGTCCTTATTGCTCGGTTTCAGATGACACAGCATTTTTTTAGGCCAGTATTAATTCATATAGACCAGGGATAGCTAAAATTATTGTTAAAATGCAAATTTATGTTGTAATACAATGATTTCTTGGGTTAAGTCAATAAGTGAAGTGAATTTACAAAATGTTGGATATTTCTTGACAAAGTACATTGTAACCAATAGGAAAATCTGGCTCTTGCCCCCATCTAGGAGTAGAATCAGAAAACCACCAATACAATGATAATGACTTCCATATATTTTCCCCATATCTTCATTGTTATGGTTTGCTTCATGTTGAGTATTCAAACATTAAAACAACACTTAATCCAGGCTCTTATGTCTGTCCCAGCATGGACGTGGCAGGGCACTTACAAAGTACTTAGTGGGCTGGAGTACTACCCCAAATTTGCCTTCTAAACTGGGCAGGGGATCTCCGGGGCGCACGGTCAGAGTGAAGCGCTGCAGCATGGTAGACAGGAACAGAAACAGCTCCATCTTGGCCAGAGCCTCACCCAGACACACCCTGAGACCTGCGCCGAAGGGCAGATAACTGGGAGAGGGAATGACTAGCCCACTGCCGTCACTGTTCAAGAAGCGAGCTGTGAGTGCAAAGACAAAAAGGTGAGTGTACATTCCTTTGTTTAAGTGATTTCCCTTATGGATCAAGTTTGAAACCATCTTTAATTGAATAAAATGGATATGTTTAAAACTGGGACAAGCAGTTGGCAGACCCTGCACCAGAAAAGTTAAGTTGTTGAGCATTTTTACTGTACATACCAGGTTCAAATCTGTCCGGGTTGGGCCACTCTTTTGGGTCATGATGCAGAGACCACAGGTTAACCACCACACGAGTACCTTTTGTCACACTGAACTCTCCAATGCTGTGAAATCATGACACATAATCATCTTTCAGAAATTTCTGTTCCTTAATTAAAATGTAAAGCAATGTCTGTTTTTTTCTAGTCTTCTAGCCTTTCTAGTCTTTGCCAGATCATGAGTTTCCTTAATGAGTATTTTATATTGGAATAAAAAGGAGAGAATGACGAGAGAGACTAAATTGATTGATTGTATGTTTAAAATATATGTATTTAAATTGTTGTTATAGTTAACCGTCTGAACACTAGGTGTCACTCTAACAGAAGAAACTGGATCTTCTAGAGCTAAAGTCCCTGCACCTACTTTAGAATATTAAATAAAAGGTGAGCAAATATACAAATAGTCCATCCAAACATCTGTTGCATGTATGTCTTTTTAAATCCTATTGCTGATTTCAAAGATTCATATTGTGATGATGCAGGTTGTGAATGACAAGTAAAAATCTAAATGTGGCTGTTTCTACCTGGTGTTGCTGAGTGCCACATGTGGGATGAACAAAGGGGCCACAGGGCGAATGCGCAGCACCTCTCTGATGGTGGCCTCCAGGTACGGCAGGCTGCCCCTGTCTCTGAGCTGAGGGGCCCTCTCCAGCCCTACCTTGTGGTCCAGCTCCTCCTGAATCTGCTTCTGCACCTACACACAGTGTATAGTCACAAACTGCTTATACATTTATCTTATATTATATACCTCCCATAGCACCCGAGTGATCACAGACCTGTGGATGGTGGATCAGGTAAAGCACAGCCCACTTGAGCACTGTGGTGGTGGTCTCCACTCCAGCCCCAAAAATATCTCCCACTGTCATGAGCACATGGTCGTCAGTGAAGGCCCCTGGGCCCTGGCTCAGTTCTGTGGTGTTGTTATTTTCTGCACTCTGCTTGGCCCGGATCAGCGCATCCAGCAGGTCCCTCTGCACATGGTCACTGTAGTTTGCCTACCACACATAAAATATCTCCTATTTTACTCCCAGGAGCAGTTCAGCCATTTATCCATAAGTCCACAGAGATTCAGTGAGATTCTACAGTGAGTGGTTCTCACCTTGTGCTCGTCATATTTCTTCTGAAGGAGCTGGTCTCTTATGGACACGCACTGTTTGAGGAGATGCAGGTCTTTGTTGGGAAACATCTGCAACACAAAACATTATTATATGTCCCCATCCAAACTAGATGTTCAACATAATATAACATAATGGCTCAGAGAACAGACTTTAAAGCAGCTTTGCTTGTGTACAAGTTTCTCTATAGCCTAGTATATCTCTGACATGTTAGAGCCATATGAACCATCTCACACTCTTAGTACCACAGGGACTGGCCTCCTGCTGATGCCCTGAGTCAGGACTAAACACAGGGAAACAGTTTTAAATTCACAGGACTAAACACAGGGAAACAGTGTTTTAAATTCATGCAGCTAAAACCTGGAAAAGTCTTCCTGAACATGTGAGACAGGACCCTACTTTGACGCTGTTTAAATCCAGGCTCAAAACAGTTCTGTTTAGCTGTGCATAAGACTGAAAGGTTTTCATTCTGCACTCTTCTCTCTCATTTCAGTGTATCAGTACATTATACAAGTATGTTCACACCCATGTGCACGTTTCAAGTCGGGATTTTAATAGGGCTGTACTGGTGTGTTCCCTAGAGGGTAGCAGGACTACAAGGTTTAAGGACTTGTACAATGTCTTTATATAGAAATACCTGTAACCAAGGGAAAATGTCCACCAGACTGTCTTTAGCCACAGTATCCACAATGCCCTCGCTGTAGCGCAGCATAGTTTCAAACTCATGGTCCCCGCGGCTGTACGATGAGTGGAAGCACAGGGTGCAGATGACGTTTGTGACGGCTCGAGTGAGTTCAGGAGAGAGGTCCAGAGACAGGCCAGCTGCAGACGCCTCTGACAGCTGCGTACAGAGGGACTGGGCTTCTGTGCAAACTGCACAACCATACACATAATATGAATACACATAGGACACACATATATCGCCCACAGTAAGACTATATCTTAAACTAAACCACAAAGCATCCAACTCTGTAGACTGAATGATGCAGTATAGATAGAAATGAACATATTCAGCAACATCTAACCAAGACTGACAAGTTGAAGGAACTAAGCAATCTTAGAGATGTCCTAATATCTTACTGTTGAAGTGGATAATTCAATAGTCATCATTACTGTTCTAAATAAAATTAGACCCTCTGATTTTATTTTTTAATTAACCTTTATTTATCAGTAATGTCCCATTGAGATTATCTATTTTTCTAGGGAGTTCTGACAAAGACAGCAGCACAGATCAGTTAAAACATCAACATGGAGTTTACTCACTGATTCTCTCGATGGAAGCTGAGCCTTCTCCAAACATACATAAGGCTCCATGCACGATTTTTCTGTGGAATCTCCATGTGTCACTATAGTCCCCAAAGGCAATGTCCTTCCCATTTCTGGTCAGTACATCTGTGGTCACCTGTCAGTTTAGACATGTATTAAGACTGAAACAATAGATTAACACACAAAATAAATAATAATAAGAAGAAAGCATTATGAATAAAATGAAATAAAAGCGAATGCAACTGTTTGGTAAACTGAATGAAAATTGAATTCTTTGCATCAATTTAAACAAGAAACTACAAAAAATATTACAAAGTCTAAACCAGAGTGGAAAAAGAGAAACTCAAACATTTATGGAACCAAACAGACATTATTAATAGTAAGTCAATAAATGTACATGATGTACTCACTGCTCGAGGTCTTCCAGCAAATACCTTGCCCTTCTTGAGCAGAACCTCCTTGGCGTGTGTGTGATGGTTGACCACGATAACTTTATGGGAGCCCATCTTCAGGGAGTATGTGGCCCCATACTTGGCCTGTAGCTCCTTGAAGAGAATATGTGGCGGGTATGTGCTTCTGAGGCTGAGCAGGCTGCCAATCAGGGGCAGAGACGGGAGCTGGGGAGGTTCCAGGGAAGTCCCTCGAGATGCCCAAAGTGCTGACAGTACTGCCAGGCTCAAGAGCACAATGGCAAGCAAACACCAGAAGAGAGTCATGGTACCAGAGTCAAGTCAGAAAGCTGCACCCAGTTCTACACACTCTCTCTTATATACACCTCCTTCAATGTCACATCCTTGAGTGTGAATATTTATGGCTGAGTCAAATTAAACAAGATAAGCTTCACTAGATGTGTGGGCTTCATCGCTCCAAAACACAGTTAGTAAGCATTTGGCTGCAAACACAATTAATACAAATGTTGGGTGTGTGCAATAGAAAAACAAAAAAGAATAGAACAAAATACATGTTTTATATCATTTGCAGAAAACTTAAATTTGTGACTTAAAAAAACTCTGAAAAAAGATGTTTGATTTTTTTAAATGGAAATTTTAAGTATACTTTTTCACAACAAAGATCCAAGATGCCAAGGCAGAAGCATCGTGTGAAGAGCGGGTGAGATTACGTTTAAGAAATAACAGAGATGAGGTTTTGATGAGGCTACTTTAACAGACATGCCCAGTTCTAATAATCAATCTACAAAAATTAAAGCAAACTCTGAATTTCTAAGTCTAAGTCTAATCTAAGTCACTTTCTCCAAAAATAAAAGAGACTAATTTTAAAATTATAAACAATGTCTACCCTGTGGGACATCTCATCTGATTGCTAAATCCCTGTTGTCTTGAAGTAATGCTCCAAATATAAGTTGTTTATTTTGTATTTGAAACACCCCCTCGTTCCTTCTTACGTCTTATGTTTACTTGTCCTCCACAAGTGTTTGTAAGATTATGTTCTGATTTGTTTTTTTCCCTGCAGATTTTACACACAGTTTTGACCGTTTGATTTGAGGGCTTAAATATATTTGTGCTGAATATTTAAAAGGTGATTTTGTTTTTATTATTATTATTTTAATTTAAACACTTCGAAAATGTACACTTAAAATTTCAGAATAAAAATAATTCAAACATGTTTTTTAAGAGTTAAAAAATCAAAGAAAAATTAAACGGCATTTAAAATTCAACAAATTATCTTCTACAACACATAAACTACTGAGAAAAAACAGAATAGAAAAAAGAATACAAATGAAATTCAGGAGAATGCCACTGGTGGCGCTAGCGCGTTAACACACAGCTTGGTCGACGCTAATGACTTAATCGAGGAAGACGTTTGTTGACGTTTTGTCTTTTTGTCCCTGCTCAGACCCTGTAGAGCCAGCCCATGATGGCTTCTGCAGATCCCCAGCCGCGGTTTGGTCAGTCTGTTAAAGGTTTGTTGTCCGACAAAGTGGGCTCATGTAGCGGGGATGTGATGGCCCTGACCCGCCAGGTGCTCAAAGGCTCCCGCAGTCAGGAGGTGAGTCCGTGCGGGTCTGGTGCAGGGCCCAGAGAGTGTTTCATGTCGGTGGTATAGTTGGAATGTTGTTTCTCTATTAAGGTTGCTTTTGCATATGATCATTCTGAGTAAGTAGACAATATTAAGGATGTGCATGTATCTGTTTGGATTTTAATATTGGAGACTCCCTCCTGAGTTTACGATTCACACATATTTAATAATTGTAGCAGGGTCAATTTGTCACAATCAAAAAGGTGTAACGTGAAATGTGAACTTTGTGAAATGGAGTGTAAGAAACAAAAACCTGAATCTCCCTCACACTTCTTTTAAGTATACTGACGGCAGATGTTTTCTGTCTAGCTCCTGGGACAGGCAGCACGTAATATGGTCATTCAGGAGGATGCTATACTGCACTCTGAAGATGTGAGTATCAGATTAAAATTAATTGGCTATTTACAATTTATTCTTCTGCAATATGTAATTCTCTTCTCTCAGAGCTTAAGAAAAATGTCCATCATCACCACCCATCTGCAATACCAGTAAGTATCATTCACATCCACAAATGTATTTTCAAAAAGGTTTATCACTAAACACACTACTTTGTGTTCTTCTTACCCAGGCAAGAGGCAATCCAGAAAAAGTAAGTCTGAACACCACTGTCCTCTGTCAGCCACCACAGTGCTTTAATAATGTGTCCTGTGTCTTCAGTGTGGAGCACTCCAAAAACCTACAGGACCAACTGCGGCACCTGCTAAAGTGAGCTCCAATACCAGGGATCTAAGGAGCTCATCAAAAGATGGACTTGAAGGACACTGTTCTCAAAGAACTTTATGTTGGTTGTCCATTTTGTTGAGGTTGTTTGGAACTGGCTCGTCTTCAGTTTCAGTTAACTGATAAAATAACAAAGTAATCCCAGCAGTATAGTTCATAAAGACCAGAAGAACAGAGTTATCTGCAGCCTGAAGGCCTGGCAGCTGCCTGACCTCCAGCGTGTCCCTGAAGTCCTTGTTCTGTGAGCTGCACGTGCTCTGGGCACGACAGAGGCTTTGAGAAATTCCACCCTCTGACTCTCATCAACTCATTGTCCTTGAGTCAAAATAATGTTCTTATGAAATCTCTGCATCATAGTCAAGGTCAAGGTCTCAGGATACTGTCCAGGGACAGACTGCTGCCTGCCTCTGTCTGATATATCTTCAAACTGTGCACAGATCAGCTTCATTTTTATGTCAAAATGTTTTCTTTTTATTTGACTTGCGCTGTTCTGTTGTTACTGTACTATAGTAATAGGCACATGAGCTGATTGAATAAAACCTATAGAAAGATGCACTTCTCTTGCTTAAAAATTAAATTTGAAATTAAATTCAAGAAGGCGATGGTATTTGATTATTTATTATCTTCACATCAGTCAGGAGTAAGACAGTTCAGCAGCACAAACAGTAACCGAAGCAGCTTAATGGCTAAAGGCTGGCAATACGCCCCTAGCTACGTTCATTTAAGGATCTTATCCAGAACAATGTCAATGGCAAAATCTAAGGATTGCAGACAGGGTGCAAAATTATTCCAACAACACATACAAGTAATATAGTATTTTAAAGCAGTTATTTTCATCTAAGTTTTTGGCAATAATATGGACACTTAAAGAAATGTAACAGTGACTGTGGCCATATAGGGACATAGATCAAGTATCTGACGTGTACACGTACAATGCAATGTACAGCATGCAGTAAAGCATGTAGCATCTTCTGCATAACAACAGCTTTACTTTGCAAAGAGTAACATGGAACGATAAAAAAAATAAATACTGAAATTATTTAAAAATTCAAACAAACAAAAATTGTAAAAAGGTCTGTTTAAAACAGAAATGAACTTCTTTGCATTATTTTTGGACATAAAAACATATAAAAGAAATATGAACTTAAAGATGTGTGAAATGACACTGACACAGTGGATATGGCACAAAGAAGCAGCACAATGAACAAATAATGCTGCACATGCCATTGCTGCCTCATATCAGGGCAAGAAAGTGTGGTTCATTTTAATGGATGGTCATAGTTCAATAATAATGCTTCCAGCCATCTACTCCTCTTCTTCCTCATCATCGTCTTCATCGTGGCAGTGTGTGATTTCTTGAGGCGCTGTGGGGAAGAAGTGCGGAGGTTGGATCTCGCTGATAGAGCGAGTCAGCTGGTGCCGCTTACACTCCTCACGCAGGTCCAACTCATGGCGGTTTCTTGTGGCGAGGGGAGACTCTGTGTCCATGATGCTGACGTGGGTGTGCTCCACTGTTGATTCGTGAGGCATCTAGGCACACGTCAAACAGCACATAAGATTTAAAGGTCCTATATTACACAAAATTGACTAGTGTAAGCTTGAAGCCATGTTATAATGTTACCTCATCAAAAATATATCTGGAGGTGTTTTTTTTGTTTGTTTTTTTTTTACAAATGTTTGAGTGACCCTTCATTATTAGTTAGTTAGTACTTGGTTAGTACTTGGATGGGAGACAACTGGAAATTCCAGGTGCCACAGCGGGGGGCCAGTTGTGTCCTTACGCAAAGCACTTCACCCACATTGCCTCGTATGAAAGTGATGTGTGCGTGCGTGATGGTGGTGGTCGGAGGGGC
>JACN01021989.1:0-12651 GCA_000787155.1 Scartelaos histophorus | reverse complement strand
AATGGGTGAGTTTATATTATTGTTATTCTATAAAAAATGTGACTGATTTTCCATTTAAAATACTAAAAAAATAAAATAAAAATAAGGTCTCAGTAATTGGACTGTGTAATTATTTATTTTAAACGTTTGTATTAATTTTTATTATTATTATTTTTTAATGTATAAATTTTTTTTAAGTTTCAAAATGTTAAGGCTCCATATTTTTCCCTCTTTTTTAAATAGCAATTTTACACTATTTATCCAGGCATTGGACAAGCACAATTTTCCACTTTAAAAAATAGTAAGAAATATCCTTTTTTCCATTTTTCCCTTAAACCCTTGAAGAGAACAGTTATATATTGGAAACAAAAAAAGAAAAACCCTGCCAGCTGAACGCATAACTGCTCAATAGGAGGTTTCTTTGGTGGCTCTCATATAATTCTTCTACACTGCTGACTGCGCTAGTCTCCTCAAATCCTATAAGACAAATTTAAATTGGCCTAGTTTATTACCTTAAATTAAACACGCGCAAAAGCCAATATACAACTCTGGATGGGCACCAGCAGAAAGAGACGTCTCCACAGCAGCACAGGGACGCTTGGAGGTGAGCCATGTAGCGCTCATTGCTTCCACTCATTACAAGCTAATTACGAGCGCAGAAACTCAGGAAAAACAGCCTAAAGGCACAAGACGCAGCCGTGCACCAGCCTCAGGGAAATCTACAGCCTATTTGCTCAATATGAAGAGCAGGACGGACACCTAACACACTGTAACCATCAGTTACATTAGGCTCTGGGTTACGCTGTTAAACTGGGCACAACAAAAAACAGCAAAAACAAGGAAATAAATGAAATCTGTCTAATTCTGTGTAATTTATCACTGACGACTACATTATGCTGTACACATTCAAAGTTACTATTAACAGCGATACTACAACTACTGCTAATACAAGTCATTACAGTGACTACTACTACGTACTACTACACTAAGTATCCTAAAACTACTATATACTACAACTATAATAGAACTACAATTAGTACAGTTGCAATGAATAGTACAGTTGTTGTCACTACTACTATTACTGCTTGTACTGCTAAAGGTTATTACAACTACTACTACAACTACTTACTACTCCAAGTAATCTAAAATTATAACAAAAAGTACTTACTACAAATATAGTAGAACTATACTTACAGAACTACAACTAGAATTGCAACGAATACTATAATTTTTGTCACTATTACTACAACTTCTAATACTGCTACTATTGCTACTACTACTGCTAATAGTTATTACAACTACTACAACTACGTACTACTCCAAATATTCGAAAACTATACCAACTACAACAATAGTAGTAACAGAACTGTAACAACTTGTATAATTGATATGAATACATTTTTGTCACTATTACAACAACAACAACTACTACTACTACTACTACTACTACTATACTACTACTTATTACTCTAGTAGAACTACAATGACAGAACTCCAACAACTAGTAAAATTGCAACAAATACTACAATTTTGTCACTACTATGATTAATACTACTACTACTACTACTACTACTACTACTACTACTGTAATAACTTATATTTCAAGTATTATTCAACTACTACAGCTATAGTAGGACAACAGTACAACTCAAAATAATACTACTTCATTAGACCTACTTACTATTACTTACTACTGCAACTACAGCAACTCGTCACTACAACTACTACCACTATTCAAAAGTACGTGTACGTTTACAAAGAAAACTTTATTTAAAAAGTTATATTGTGTTTTAAAAGTCGACAAAACGCAGATACTTTCCAGTGTGTTTTTACCTTCAGCCCGGCTACTTTATAATCTGTTATGAATTCTTTATGTATGCCAATTTGGGAATGTATAAAGTATTGAAGGGTTCTGGGGGATTATGTTGAAAATATCCGTATTTTATAAAAGGCAGGTGGACTACATCTAAATAATACATGCTCTTGGCCACTGGCAGATGTCTTAAACCACAAAAATCAATGTCAGGTGAAATACGGCTGAATGGGGAATATCTGTATCACTTTCAGCTGCAACTTTTACTCCCTCCGCTGAAAAACGCATTCTGAACGTTCTAATATATAATAAACGTTCTTATACAAACTGTTCATGACTTTTTTATTTACACAAAGTCTGAGGAAACGGCTGTAAGGAATGAGACGGCAAAACTTGAGTGCAATTTTCTCAATGGAGTGTGCTGGCTGGAACTGCAAAGCCAATGTGTTTATGTCTGCTGGCACTCTGCATAGCTCTGGCTTTGATAAGAACCTCGCGCAACCCGGACCCAAAACCGACGCCCAAACTCGCTTTAAACGCACTTTTACACCAGAGCAGGACGCGGCGGGTCGAGTCGAGGTTGGAGGCGTTTTTATTGTGCAAATCGGCAGCGGCGGGTTTTAATTTTGAGGTTATAGGTGCCATTTAGCTTATTAAAAGACGTTCTGTTCGCTATTTTTAAATGCTAATGGTAATGTTTGATTGGGAGTTGGTTTGGTGAGTGGGAATCCTATAGATTTTTATAGGTGCATTTACATTTTGAGGACTTTAGCTTATTAAAAGACAATCTAATCGTTATTTTTTAATGCTAATGTTATGCTAATGCTAATGCTAATGCTAATGTTTTAATGCTAATGCTAATGTTTGGTTGGGAGTTGGTACCCTATACATTTTTACAGTTCATTTAGCTTTGTTAGACACACTAGTTTCAGTTTTTTGTTTTTTTTTTAAATTTATTTCCTTTTCTTTTTCACCCTATTTTATTATATTTTCTGTTCTTTTTCTTTGGCGGAACTGGCACATGCCTCTTTCCACCATGTTATTTGGTGATTCCTAAAATAAATTTGCCATACTTCCCTACGAATCTTGTCTATATGATTGTTTTATGTTGGTTTGGTGAGTGGGAATCCTATAGATTTTTATAGGTGCATTAACATTTTGAGGACTTGAGCTTATTAAAAGACGTTCTATTCGTTATTTTTTAATGCTAAAAAATGAACATAGTTCATTTAGCTTTGTTAGACTCAGTAGTTTATCAATTTTTTTTTAGATTTTTTATTTCTTTCCTTTTCTTAGCGCATATTTTAGCCCTGTTTTATTATATTTTCTGTTCTTTTTCTTTGGCGCAACTGGCACACACCTCTTTCCACCATATTTTTTGGCGATTCCTAAAATAAATTAGCCAAACTTCCCTACGACTCTGGTCTATATGATTGTTTTATGATAGTTATGTATTTTTGATTAGGGACAGTTTTTAAACTCTATACATCTTCGCTAGAGTCATTTGGGTCATTTTAGCTCAGGAATTGCTTGTACTGAACTATAGTTAGATTTAGCTTCATCGCTTCATGACATCACAAGGTGGGACTTAGCATTTTGAGCTTTAGAGATGAGGGGTTAATAATAAAGTGTTACTCAAACGTGTGAATGAAACGAAACACATGTACAGGTATGTTTTTGATGAGGTAACAATATTATAACACAAATTAAAGCTCTAATATAGGAACTGTAATAAGATTAGAACTAATTTGGAGCCTGCATTAAACAAAAGCTGAGGTTAGTGATTAGACTTGTGCCTTAATGGATGGAGCATTTATCTCTTAACTATATTCCTTTTGAGCGTTTTGAAGTATATCATTAGCGGTATAGGGGGATGCCTTAGTGCCAGTGCTTCAAAATGTAAGAATAGAACCGGCTACGTATGTAAAACTTGTGATAGTACCGTATTTTTCGGACTATAAGTCACATCTAAAATCATGACATTTTCTCAAAAATCAACAGTGGCCTTATAATCCAGTGGCCTTATGTATGACCTTTGGTTGTGTTTAACCTCCAACCGATTTGATGTTGTAACATTAGTCTAATAACGTATTAGTGGGCGAGTCAGGAGGAGTAATATGTTGGCCACATATAGGGCGACTGTGCAACATACCGGTAGTTCTGCCGTGTGCTGTACAAGGACCCAAAATGCCACCATTACCATGCAGATTTCAGGTTTTGTATTTTAGTGTTAAAACTGAACAATGTTGAGAGGGATCCAGGCATGTTTGATGCCCAAATCACCCAACTGTTAAACTTGTATTTTTGTGTTAGCTACAACTGAGAGTTATTGTAAATGACCTGAATAAAGTGAATAAAGTTCGATTTATCCGACACGCGTTTTGTTTCTCTTATTGCGCCTTATAATCCGATGCGCCTTATGTGTGGACAATGACACAACTGACATATTATTTGATACTGCGCCTTATAATCCGGTGACTTTATAGCCCGAAAAATATGGTAATTGATTAGATAAAATAAAATCTTTCTTGTCAGCCTTGTTACGTTCGAGTCTATTTAAAATCTTCAAAATGATGTCACCGTGCCTCACTTATATGACGTCATTGTTCATTCATGGGCCTCTTAATCCTCCTCCAGCCCCGGCGGTCATATGGCTTAAGTGTAAAGTGGAATGAGATTGAGATTTGGTGTTTTGGTCAACTGAGCACCCATCCCCCCCCCCTTAAAAGCAACCCAGGGTGACTCAGAGCGGGTTAGCCCATTGTCCTGCAGTTATGGATTATTGCAAAGAGAAGGGGGGTGCAGAAAAGTGGGGGCGTGTGACGAGTGCAGCGACCAGCACTTGTATTGATTTAGTGGGCACAGCGGGGGTCCCACAGACAATAACAGTTTATGGGCAGAAGGGAGATTATAAAAATCCAGACACATTTGAGCGCACACATTTTTCAACTGTTTATCTCGGTTTGTAGCTCAAGAAAGAACCTGAGGGCCGGAGGATGAGCGCGCTGAGGCATGCTTGGATATCAATTTAAAGTTAAGTTGGGTTTTTACTTGTCAAACTCTTCATCTTTCAACTTCGGCCAGTGGTGAGTGGTCTTATTTGGGTACTTATTACAAAGATGGATGCCGCAATACCTCCACAGATGGTTGTATGTTTCACACTAACTGACATTTTGAAGAAAAGGGTGTCACAACAAATCTTAGTTATCTTGATTTGTAGTAGTGGATTGCTTGAAATTGTAACTGGGGAATATTTATTATTGACATTATCCAGATCACTGTCTAGACGAGTGCTTTTGGCCACGATGGATCGAGCATGTAGCCTTGAACTAGAACTCTAAAAAGTTTTTGCCACACTCTTAAACTAAAATAATGATGATTTTTTTTAATAAGGCACCAGTTTTCCAATTAGTTGTCAGTTACTAGTATTTATTTTTACACCAAATACATTTTTTTTAATTCAAATTTCATCCAATTTAATAAACTATATACATTTTCAGTCTACACCTGAATTAAAAAAAGTAGTTTTACTTGGTGCCATAATATTAAACTATATTCTGTAAGGCCTTGGTCCACCCTCTGTCCTCACACCACCTCACAGCCCCAAAATCCAAATCACTTTAAATGCACTTTTCCATCAGAGCAGGACGGTAAGTGGGTCAAGTCAAGTCAAGGTTGGGGCTGTTTGTATTGTTAAAATGGGCAGTGGAATTTTAATACAAAGTGTTTTAGTTTCCTGTTGCCAGGTGACATTTTGAGCACTTTCAATCAGTCAAATCATAGGATATTTTGTTTTTAATTGTTAATTGCTATGACGATGGCTTTAAACTCTGTAACCTGTGGATGGAAGTGCGTCATAAATTCTTTCTTGTTTAAGTACTGTTAAGGCAACTAATATGTGAGTCAATGACATGACGTGTGTCCAATCGCAATTGCTTCAGTTAAAAAAAAGTTCAATTTTCATAATAATTCACCACATACCTGTAGTACCTCTGACCTCCATGGAGCCATATGATTTTTTCAGAATTCATTAGTTATTCTGCATGTTTATATGCTTAAAATATTAAAATGTTCATGTGGTGCAACCGTCCGCCCTTAACTGCTGATTTTTAAACTTCTTTAAAATTACTCTAAATCTAATCACATTTATTTTCTTTCTTTTTTTGCATATTTTCTGAAGTGTTTTGCATGAAATTTCAGCTTTCTTGAATAAACATTTCTTACTATAATATTCAAACAAATATTGTCCGAGCGTTTTCATGTTTTCAAATATCAATATCACTTACTCAGAACTTAGAAAAATTGTCCGAGCGTTTTCATGTTTTCAAATATCAATATCACTTACTCAGAACTTAGAAAATAAAACATTTTTCAGGTTATTCTCGGTTGCACCACATGACATTTTTTAAGGTCGTAGCCTATTCGTACATAAAAAACACTAAAAATGTTTAATATAAATGTCAAACATCGATTTATGCAGACCTAACATTGTAAATATTTGAAAAACTAAATTTAAAAAATTTGCCTGTTGAAAATCTTTATATGTCATTGACCCACATACTGCAAGATAAAGCTAAGGCCTTGGTCGCTTTACCTTCTTCTCTAAGTTTTTCTATCTGGACTGATTAACGTCAAGTTGTGTAATCGTGTGTGTGTGTGTGTGTGTGTGTGTGTGTGTGAAGTTTGAACTCTCTTTTAAGTTTTAACTAGACAGTTTACTTAGTTTGACAAGATGATCGTAAACCAGCACAATGCACTTGCAATGTCCACCTCTTCAGTCTGAATAAAAACCTAAGAACATTTTTCATGACAAAATCTAGTTCTTTCCCACTCCCATTTCACCCATTCTGTGTCATCTGTGTTACGTAACTCCAAATCCCAAATAAAGCCTTAATTTAATCCATTCTTGGTACAACTTTCCTTTGCTTCACCCATGACATCATCTCCAGTTGCTCAAACCAGTCAAAACAAAGTGCGCTGTCTGTAGCAGCTTTGCACTCTCGTACTATATAGATCGATACAGTCTGTGCTTCTGCCAGTGAAGTTTGACAGACACAAGAGCAGATGGAGAAGTAGAGCATGTGAGCCGAAGCTGACACCACCATTTTTCTCTCCCTGAACGCCACTCCGCCGAGAGACAACCATCTACAATCCCTCCCAGACTCTACGATTAGATCATCCGTCTCTACCCGCTTTAAAACGACGTATGAAAAGCTGCCTGCCTCGTGCCCCGAACCTTAGAGAGTAAAAATGACAATCTATCTATAGTGAATGAGGAAGTCAATAGGGTTGTAACCTCCAAGGGGCAAAATGGTAATGGCGGGTTCTGATCCGATGTTATTACTTTGTCTGGAATGCTCCACAGAACCCATTAACATTTTACTTTTTTTCATTTATAGGCACTTTTATAACTCGAAAAACTCGTGCATTCTTACTGTAAATGGGGTTGCCTCTCCACAGATCTGATGCTTGTCTCCATTAAAGTATCATTAATGCCATACAAGCAAAGCTGTAACATCTCCATGGATACAAGCAAGTGTCATATAAGTTACTTAGTACAGCTTTAAAAGTGATGACTCTTGTGAGCTTTTAGAAATGTTAGTGTTGCTCAAAAACTTTGTCTGGAGTCGTGTTTTGTTCCATTCATGGGTCAATGTCATTTACATCTGTCTGACCTCCATGGAATCAAATATTTTTTTCAGAATTCATGAGTTATTCTGCATGTTTTTTGTATTTAAAATGTTAAAATGTCATGTGGTGCGACCGTCCGCCCTTAACTGCAGATATGTAAACTTCTTTAAAATGACTCTAAATCTAATCCAAATTATTTTCTTTCTTTTTGGGCATATTTTCTGAAGTGTTTTTAGTCCCGCATGAAATTTCAGCTTTTTTGAACAGATATTTCCCCCAATATTCAAATAAATATTTTCAAGTTCAAGATATTGAGTTTTTTCAAATCTCAATATCATGTTCATTTTACTCAGAACTCAGATGAACATCCCGACCATGTTTTAGAAAATAAAAACATTTTAAGGTTATTCTTGGTCAGATCACATTTTTTAAATCGTAGCCAATTATGTACATAAAAAAACACAAAAAATTGTTAATATACATGTCAGTGTCAAACATATATTTATGTACCTGACATTCTAAATATTTGAAAAAGTTCAATAGAAACTACATTTAAAAATTTGCCTTTGAAAATCCTTATACGTCATTGACCCTCATACATGATGGAATAATCATCAAACTCAAACTCAAAATGCTCTGCTCCACCTCGTGATGTCATCAAGTGGTATTTTACCTGTCAACAGCTGCTACCTTTTACCTTTGGTTCAGTAGAGATTAGAAGTTCCTGGGCCGAAATCATCCAAATGATTCTAGTGAAGGTCTATGCAGATTAAAAACACAGTGGAGCACTTCCTGTATTACCACATGACATCACAAGGTGAAACAAAGTGTTTTCTGTGAGAGAGATGAACTCAGCCTAAATATGCACGGTTTGGGTGTTAAAATACGTGAATGAACCAAAAACACCTCCAGGTATTTTTGATGTGAACACAATTATTAACGTCGATCAGAAAACGGCATAATTTGTGTCCTTTAAACGCGCTGTTTTGGTGCAGTTGATCAATGGGATACTGGGCGAACTTATCTACTAAATACACTTCAAAGGGCATTCTTGGCTATTTTTTTTGGACGTTGACATGGCGACCGGCCGGGGACGCCGCATTTCACTTTCTATCTTCAAAGACTTGTCATCAGAATTCGCAGGGAGCCATTATGGTCCCAAGAAGAGCTCCAGGATCAAGGGAGAGTTTGACAAGAGCAAGCGGTCAATACATGTCACTAAGAGGTGGCCATTCTTTTGGAGGCAGCGCCGCGAAATCTCCCGTCACTCGAAATTCATCGCGCGGAGATTTTCATTTCGGCGAAGGTGCGGAGGGAGTCGCGACGAGGCTTATTTAGCTCGAAGATTTTGTCGGATAACTTCGGGAAGCTAAAGAATTCCAGGATGAAAGGACGGCACTTGGAAACTGGTGGAATTTAATAGGGCTGCAAATCCCAAAATGCTTTCAAGTCACGTCAGATAAAAAACACAGCGAGCGACTACAGAAGACACAAAGCAGAGGACTAGCACCTAAACAAAAACAGAAATAATACAGTGTTTGCATGGACATATAAAAGCAGACTGGAGGAATCAAAGAGGATAAGAAAGATGATGTGGGTGTCATGTGCAGACAGAAGCGAGGAGAGTGGAGAGGAAAGCTATTGATCGCGGTTTGTTTGGTTTTTATAACAGTAAAGAAACTAAAAGACGAAAGCAGCAAAAGGTGTCTGACCGCTGACAAAGACGGTTACGAGAAAGTTGGCTCGCCGTGTGAAGAGTACACACAAATAATAACAAAAGCTGTACGTTTTTTCGCTTCGTGATTCATCCTACATCTGAAGTCGTGATCTTGTAGGTGACGATAACGACAAGACGTAAAGGTCCTACACAAACTCTTTGGAGCGGAAAAACATGTTTCCTGCAGTTGTGTTTTGTTTCATTCACACACGTTTGAGTAAATCTTATATTATTATTACTATTATTAGGGATAAAAAATCTAAAAACGCCTAAATATGCAGGATTTGTGTGTTAAAAATGAGTGAATGAACCAGAACACAACTCCAGGTATGTTTGTGATGAGATAAAAAACCTTATAACAGATAAGAAAATAGTGTAATATCAGATTTTTAAAGGGACTTTTCTAGTGGAAAGTCCAAAACTTGATTAGTCTATGGAGATTCTGTTGCTTTGCCGAGAATGTTCCACTGTACGGCATTAAACTCGACCACTAGGCCAAGATTATGGGTCATATCTACAGTAAAGAGCAATAATCCCAATTTGATTTTATATATTTTTTTATAACAACTCGTACTGAATAAATACAAGATGATGTTTTTTAATGCCACACTGCGGAAGATTCCAAATGAAGCAAGTACGTCTCCATGGAAACAAGCAGATGATGGACTTCCCATAAGAAAAGTCACAAGGTACTTTTAAACTGTTTTAGATCCATCACACTTTGTCATTACTTCTACTACTACTGCTATTATTACTGCTTCTGCTACTACTACTACTACTACTACAACAAAAAAGCTAAATTACTGCTTCTGCTACTACTACTACTACTACTACTACTACTACTACTACTAAAAAGCTAAATTACTGCTTCTGCTACTCCTACTACTACCACTACTACTACTACTACCACTACTACTACTACTACTACTACTACTACTACTACAAAAAAGCTAAATTACTGCTTCTGCTACTACTACTACTACCACTACTACTACTACTACTACTACTACTACTACTACTACTACTACTACTACTACTACTACTACAAAAAAGCTAAATCTATCAGGAAATGACTTAAAATTAGTGAAATTATCTAAATTAAACTATCTCTAGACTAGAATTAAACACTCTCAGAACTTTTAAGTAAATCATAAATCTGAAAATAAGATGAAAAACACGATTTGAGAAATTTGAGAACGGTCTGTCTCCGCTAATGTCATTTAAGATAATACTACCACTACTACCACTGCTGCTGCTACTATTACTACAACTTAGAAAGGATCTGAGAAGAGGCAGTGTGGAAAATAAACAGTGAAAATGTCATTTGTTCAGAAATAGCCTTTAAAGCAGCAGTAGCGGCGGCGGCGGCTCATGGAGGTGGCTCTGGTCTTACATAACGAGTGGTGTGACAAAACCCAACGGCCTGGATCTTAGGTGAATGTTTACGGACGGAGATTTTCCACAGGTCACTGACTGATGCTCAAACTGCCTCATGAATCATTAAACCCTCTCTCTCTTTTTCTCTGACACACTCCCTCTTTTCTCTCCTACATAGCCCTTAATTCCTGTCTCTCTTCTCTCAATCCTTTTCCCCCTTGCATCCTTCTAACCCTCACCCCTTTTTGCTCCTCTCTCTATCTTCTCTTTCTCTCCATCCATCCATTAACTCTGTCTTGCTCTCTCTCCCACTCGTTCTTTCTTTCACAACCTTTCCCTTTCTCTCCCCCTCCTCTCTTTCTTTGCCTCCCTTTGTCTCCATCCTTCTCTCCTCCTTCTCTTCACATATTTCCTCCACTTTCTCCATCTCTACCTTTATCTTTCTCATGCTCCCTCTCTATCCATCCCTCCCTCTCTCTTTTTCTCGCTTCCCTCTCTTTCTTTGCCTCCCTTTGTCTAAACAGCCTCCATCCTTCTCTCCTCCTTCTCTTTACATATTTCCTCCACTTTCTCCATCCCTCCTTCTCTCTTTTCTTGCTCCCTCTTGCTTCCCTCTCTTTCTTTAAACAGCCTCCATCGTTCTCTCCTCCTTCTCTTTACATATTTCCTCCACTTTCTCCATCCCTCCTTCTCTCTTTTCTTGCTCCCTCTTGCTTCCCTCTCTTTCTTTAAACAGCCTATCGTTCTCTCTCCTCCTTCTCTTTACATATTTCCTCCACTCAATCCTTTTCCCCCTTGCATCCTTCTAACCCTCACCCCTTTTTGCTCCTCTCTCTATCTTCTCTTTCTCTCCATCCATCCATTAACTCTGTCTTGCTCTCTCTCCCACTCGTTCTTTCTTTCACAATCTTTCCCTTTCTCTCCCCCTCCTCTCTTTCTTTGCCTCCCTTTGTCTCCATCCTTCTCTCCTCCTTCTCTTTACATACTTCCTCCACTTTCTCTATCTCTACTTCTATTTTTCTCTTTCTCCCTCTCTATCCATTCCTCCCTTTCTCTTTTTCTTGCTCCCTCTTGCTTCCCTCTCTTTCTTTAAACAGTCTCCATCCTTCTCTCCTCCTTCTCTTTTCATATTTCCTCCACTTTCTCCATCTCTAGCTCTATCTTTCTCTTGCTCCCTCCATCCATCCCTCTCTCTTTTTCTTGCTCCCTCTTGCTTCCCTCTCTTTCTTTGCCTCCCTTTGTCTAAACAGCCTCCATCCTTCTCTCCTCCTTCTCTTTACATATTCCCTGCACTTTCTCCATCTCTACCTCTATCTTTCTCATGCTCCCTCTCTCTTTTTCCTTCTCCATCTCTTTCTCCATCCCTCCCTCTCTCTTTTCCTTGCTCCGATCCTCCCTCTCTCCATCTCCATCCCTCCCTCTCTCCATCATCTATCACTCCAGGCTTGACGCATTACGGTGAGTGGCTGAGAAAAGGACGCCCATGTGAGACACAGAGACAAAACAAGCCGACGATGCACGACTGAATTCGTTTGGAGAATTCACAGAGATGACAGTGAGACACAGACTGGTACACACAGTAGAACATGATTAGTACAGGCAGGGTAAATACGCAGTTATCGCAGTAAAAGTATATGCGTATATGCGTCCCGCTGTACCTGGGAGTCCGAGATTTCCGATGGTTTTTCCGTCAGGCTGCTGCTCTCTGCTGGGATGAGATCGTTGTATTTTGTGCTCACGTCTTCGTCAGAATAGTGGAGACTTCCGGGGCTGGGTCTTGGAGGTGACCTGGAAAAAATAAAATGAATTAAAATGTGCATTGTGTAACTTTTCTGGAGGAGGGTCCGTCAAATGCTTTTCTTCATGGAGATGTTATTGCTTTGTCTGGAATGTTTCACAGTAAATTATGAAAACTGTCACTGACACTGTCAGATAATCAGGAAGTGTGTGTTAGCATGCTAGCTGCCATGTCAAAACTCTGCATGGGTCTCTTAAAGGTA
Organism: Scartelaos histophorus; assembly: GCA_000787155.1. Classification (NCBI taxonomy): domain Eukaryota; kingdom Metazoa; phylum Chordata; class Actinopteri; order Gobiiformes; family Gobiidae; genus Scartelaos; species Scartelaos histophorus. Next base: position 134 of record JACN01021989.1, on the reverse strand, counting down.
TGAAAAGCACTTCTAAACTCATTGTGAATAATTTGGATGCTCAGATTGCATAAAACAAGTGACCACTGCAAATTGTTTAAAATGAACTAGTTCTTAGTTTTCACATTTTTATTTTAATATCAATTTATGTATTA
>JACN01051109.1:0-27567 GCA_000787155.1 Scartelaos histophorus | reverse complement strand
TTGAATTGAATTGAATTGAAAACAAGAAGACGACGGACCCCAAACCAAAAAGTTACATCGTGCACCTTTAGTTTTATTCTTTCGCCTGTTGTTTACCTTGTATTTTTAGACAAAACACAATAGACAAAGTATTATTTTGCAGACCGCTCCATCTTTGTCACTGTGAAGAAAGACCTGCTCAGTTTTCCTTGTTATTTGTCATCATCTGTGTGCGTCGTCATAGCGATTGTCCTTAATACAGTAAATGCATCAGTGGCTGTCGGCTCGCGTTCTGTCCCACATGATAAAGCACTCAGCCTCACACAACAGTGTGTCTCCACAGGGGACACGGTAAGGGCAAAACCCCCAGGAGCTGCTCACGGCCAATCGCAGCGTCCCTCTCCTCTGATTGGCCGACGCGGTCACATGGTCATCCTGCAGTAGTTTTGGCTTGTGTTTTACAGCCAAATCGATAGAGCGTTTCACACATGTAACATTTAAAGTCCTCCCGTCAGAGAGGTGGGTTTTTTAATACTCTGGCTAAGTGTGTGTGAGTGTGTTTAATGGTCCACTTGAATTAAAAGGATTTCAGGGACAAATTGGAGCTTTATCTTTGTTTTATCGCTGCAGTACGTGTGTTTCTAACTGCACACATTTGATCTGTTTTTGCAGATCGGATTTAAATTAAAGTTCTCTTATCTTATCCTATTGGACCACACACTATTTCCTACAAGTGAAAACAGAAATAGGTGTGACTTGAGTATATAAAGCCTATAAAAAATATAAAATGTACTTTGTTACAGTCCTATTGATCCACAAGGGAAATTATTTGGGCACAGTAGCTCACACATCACAATATAATGTAATAAAAATAAAAATGGTAGTAACCTGCAAGAAACTGGTATCAAATAAGCATAGCACAAGTAAAAATATAGAAATACAGTAATACAATTATATCTCTCAGCTATATAAAAGAGGAAAAGGTGTAAAGATGAATTTACCATTGACGCGACAGAAGGTTATTTATTACTTAAGGGTGAGTTGTATAGTAATTAATACTAAAACTGTAATTAGAACAACATACTAATTTGAACAAACATTAATGCTTATATTTCTTAAGACCTTCTATTGTCTGTTTTTGTGTCATTATAGTGTCATAATCTGTATTGAGAACTAAAAATTGAGTTGAAATGTTGTGACTTCTCAGATTTCTGTTGTTATTCATAATTTGCCTGTAAAAAAGTCTATGTACAAACTAACAATAAACAAACAAACATTCCCTGTAAAAAAATCAGTCTAAATCAACTTTGCATCAACATTCCCTTGGGTGTGAAGCTAACCTAAAGCACTGCTCTGTCTGTCACTCAAGTTACACTTAATATGTTATTTTAACAAAATTTTGAAAAAAATGTGAAAATTGAAAAAAAATAAAATAATTGAAAATATGAAAAATTGAAAAAAAAAAAATTGAATTGAAAATCTGACCAGAAAAAGCTCACTTGGTTGGTCCCTCACATATAAAATTACTGTCTCAAGCAAGTTAGCAGTTTTTCAGTTTGCCGGTTTTAGGTTTTAGTTTTTTCTTTCGTCTTTGCGGATGTGTGCAAAATGTGTTGTTTAAATCCATTTTTTCTTTTGTCTTTGCGGATGTGTGCTTTGTGTCACCACTGCAACTGTTAAACATCCCACCAATAGAGACACATGTAGAAAACCTCCAGCGTCATGACACTGCAAAGTATCAAGTCAAGTTTAATTCAATAGATCATTTTTGGTTTTGCCTTCAGGTTGTCTTAAGATCCAGATCTTTTGTTCATCTGTTAGACCGAACTGAAGTGTATCTATAGTATCTACCTTATCACGGGGAGCTTGCCTGGATACAACAAACTCTTATTAAATTTTAGCCCAGCAGCGGCCATCCTGTCCAGAAATAGCCTCCATCTCACCAGACCGCAAACGCTGCACTTTACCAGGGCTGGACATAATAACAAAGCAAAGAAGTATAAATATTAAAAATACATTTAAATTAAGTAACAAAAATGGCAAGAGACTGGTGTCAAATGAGGCATAATCATATAAATGTATATATACAAATAAAAATGTAATATAGTAATACAAATATATCTTAGTTATACGAGGTCATAAGGAAAAGTTCTCCGTAATGCCCATTGAAATAGAATTAACTAAAATACAAACAAAGCCAAGTAACCTTTAGATTTATTCAATCTTTTATACAGCTACAGTAGAATGTTTTGGGTTCAAATCAATGCTTTTTATAACCTTGTCTCTTGCGTCACAGGGGACAAAATATTATAACTCAGTCTAAAGTAATAGCGAGCTCTCCTCTGCCGATCAATAACACACAGAATACAGTATTTTTCAGTGAGTTGGACACAATCCAACACTTTTTCCTCCTCAAATGACCTGCTCAATAACCCCAGTGCAAAACTCTGCAGGAAAGTTAAAGACAGAAAGTGCCGTCCCACTGTGCCCAATGCAGGACAACTACAGGTCAACAGTGGAGCTGGACTCTAATTCTAATGTCCACTTCACTTCTAAAGCTCCATGTTCTTCAGTCCTCATTATAGGCTTGTTTCTATAGAGATGTCATTGCTCTGCTTGGAATGTTCCACAGTGTGACATTAAACAACAATTACATTTATTCAATTACAGTTGATTTTATTGCTCAAAATATCTAGAAAAATTGGTCTGGTTTGTTCTCCATGGAGATAGAAAGGTTCAATACCATTTTGTGAACGTTCCTGATAAAGGAATAACATCTCTATGGAGACAAGTATTTGATGGGCCCTCCACAAGAAATGTTACATAATGCACCTTTAAGTTTTGCTGTTAATTGTTTTGACAAAAAGGTGTAAATAATGTCATTTATCTGGGCTATAGTGCCATTATTGATTCTCAACAGGGGTAAAAAATAATTCAATATTTGTGATTTTTATCAATAATTAATCAATTACATTTCATCTAAAAGGTGCTACTTTGAATGTATTTTAGAATTTTTTAATCTTTATCTGAACATGAAGCTCTTTATTTGTCACTATTTATGAATGAAGACGTCCCGATGCCAAGCAGCCGTCCTTCTTCTGTATTAATTACACTGCTGTTTACTCATTCACAGATCTTGTGTGTGAGGTATAGTTTTTGTGCCAAGTTGCTTCACAATTTTACTGATACCGGTAATAAACTGGCAGCAAATCAGTAACACTTCCTTTGACAGACACCAGCCAGGTTTAAATATGTGGAGCTTTAAAGAGCACACACATATTGAGCTTGAGCCTGCTGTATAGTTATAAGCCTAAACCTCTGTGTAAATACAATGGGAGAACTAAGTACAGAGCAGTGGGCCTATAGCGGTGGCAGTGAAAATTGCACATACACATTAATTGCACATATTAAGATTCATTAATGTGCTGTCCCTTTACAAATAAATAAAATAAGAAATAATGTAGGGTCTTAAAAATAAGTGATTAAAGATTATGCACATGCACAAATCACTCCACCTCCAGGAGAATAAATGAGAACTATAATGACATGGACATGAATAGGTCAGCTTTAATATGGACTTGGCTGATCAAGAATGACTGTTATTTATAAGATTATATCATTGTCTATTGAAATACCTATATTTTGTGTCTAATTGTAGTGCAGTTTGATGCTGATCTTTCTCTGACCTTATAACTCGTGAGCATTTCCTCTGAACATATTATTTTGTAGAAGTGAGAAGAGAAAAACAGTGTTTGAGGGCAGGTCCCAGTGGCTTTCGTGTGCTGACCTGTGGCTCTGAGTACAGCTCATGAGCCAATTTAACTGCACTACTGTCCCTATCACAGGACACACAATGACAAGCACTGAAAACACATGAACCAACTCTGATGCACTCTTCCACCTTGTGATGTTCACAGTTTTACTTCTTGTTTAGTAGAGACTAAAATAATTTTCTGTACTTCCACCACATGACATCATAAGGTGGAACAGAGTATTTTCTGTTTGAGGGAATAACACGGCCTAAATATGCAGGGTTTCTGTGTTAGACATTTGTGAATGAAAAAAAAAACATAACTCCAGATATGTTTGTGATGAAGAAACGACATAATAACATGGATCTGGATATAGTGTGATATGGGCCCTTTAAGCTACATCTCATTTATATCATGTAAACTGTGTAAAGTGTCAATGGACGTTCACCACAACGTCCATGTTGTGGTGAAATCCTGCACTATGTGGTCAGTGCTTAGCCAGTCCGGTTTGTCTCGAGTAGACCTGTCATGATAAATACTATATCGACTTTATACATGTTAGATGGAGCAAATATTGATTTATTTATATATTTTATTATCGTGAGTGAACTTTTTGCTGTACTACAGTAAGACTTCAGCTGTAGAGGGTTGAATACATAACATCTATTTGTTATAGATACAAACAAAGTACTTAACCATTTTATTCTGGTATTTATTAACTGCAGTTTTTTTTTTTTAAACAATTTTATACATTCAAAATATTTTTTGGAGATCATGGACTAGTTTATTGTGTCAGTGGCATAAATGAGTTTAAAGATTATTGTTTTTAGTCTGTATTTTCTTCAGTAGTATATCATAGTACAAAATGTCTTATTGTGACAGGCCTTGTCTCTAGTTGTGTGGTTTAGCATTTAGTGTTGTTTACTGAGATCTGGGCTGCAGATTGGACCATCTTAGACGAGGTAGAATCTATTGACCTTTACAGCACCCATTCTCTGCAGCTACACCGCAAGCATTTCAGCCACAACCGTGCCTCTGCATGGTATTATAAAGGGGCAAGGCTTTTTATAGAAGCAGTTAGAGAAAATGAAATTCAAAATGGATGTGGCCCGCACTGTGAAATAATCATGAAATAACAGAGGAGCCACAGTGACACAGGCTGCCTGCTCCTGTGTGCTCTGCTGCAGTCACTCTACACGCAAGGGCTGATGGGAACAAAACAAGCCTCTTTCATCTCTGTCAGGTATACACAGCTCAGTTTCTTTTGAACACTACTACTGCATATGATGTCAGCTTATCTTGTATATCATGAATAAATAATGATATTTTCCAATATTTAAGTTTTTTGCCATTTGTAGTTAAAATTGGAAAAACAGCACATACTGGCTTTAGCCCCCGATGCCATTTTACACTTAGAGTTAAAGGTCTCCAATTTGTGATCTGATCTCTGTGAGATCAAATTAACATGCATTTTATTTATAACACATTTTACTTTTGTAACCAAATCTCAGAGTGCTACAGAAACAGTGAAACATTAAAAATATGTCATATTATAATTCAATACTTTAATGTGGCTCTATGCTTAAGCTCCTTTCTCCACCGGCTCCTCCTATTGGTCAGCCTATGTAGAGCTCAGATGTTGTGACAGTGGATTTAACATAGTTGTAGATATGTCTCACAGTAAAAGGATATTTGATGTATCGCTCCAGAAAATCTTCATACAAACTGTGCTTTTACAGTGCAAATGTGAACCTGAAAATGTTTCTCTGCTGTTTATAACCAGACCTGATGACCCAGCAAGTGCCCGGGGCTGATCACATGACTGTGAGCACCACTGCACGTCTGCAGCACTATCTTCTTACATGTGTATTCCTCTTAATTAGTTCAGTGTAGTTATTTTCCATATGTGTGTTGTTTATAAATGTTGTGCTGTTTCTCAGGGTGATGAACTCAAAGCTTTGCTGTGCGTATGACTCTTAAGTCCTCCAGGCTCAAAATGAAGGAGACCAGAGAAGGTTTCACAAATGTGTCAGATACAATATGTACATGAGACTTTAATGCACATGGTATGGTATGGTATGGCTATTTTTAGAGATACACTTCTTAGTGCATTGGCTTCTGGACTTACATTGCCAGCACAGGTCAGTATTTAGTTTTAGCCAATCTGCTGCTTGAATAATAGTTTTATAATTTGGGGAAAATTACTTAAATTGCCCCAGAAATATCGACAGAGCTTATTGGCCATTGGTTTCTGTGGATTCACAATTAGTCAATCTCCATCTATTTTACTCTCTGTGTGCTATTTTTTTTTGTACTACATTTTTCTAAATTTTCAACCACACATTAAAAGCAAAGAATAAATGATGTTAGCAAATGGTTAGTGCTTCTGTGTACACACAAAGCCCCTTTAGGGTGACTGACCTCTGGGCTTGTTAGCGGTCTGTTGTGTGTCTGGCTGCCATGTTTGCTCTGCGTGAGCCAATGGCAGGTAATGAGCAGAGCACACCGTCCCTGGCCTCCTGCTCTCACACACCGAGCACAACAACATTTTCATTTTCTGAGCATAAAGCAGCAGCTGGTCAGAGCCGTGCCAGACAGACTCATGATAAGAAGCACAGGTAGAGCCAGAGCCAAAGACGTCTCCAACAGTGAAGCGTTAGAACTGAGCCTGCAGTAAGAACTCTGCCAGAAAACTACAAAGCCGTCATTTATCTGCTGCCAAAGCTCAGACTCTTAATGTATACGGTGGACACAGATTTGCAGGTTTCAAATGTACATCCAGGTCAGTTTAATGCAGATGGGAGAAGCTTAAATGTATATTGACGATATTCAGATTGAGTTATGGGGTCTAGGCACTAAAAGAAATTATCTTAGACTTAGACAAACTGTATTGATCGACAAGGGAAATTATTTGTACCTCACACATCACAATATATTATAACAAGAGGGAGATTATAATAAGAAAAAAATACATAAATGTTATTAATAAATTCAAAATAAGTAGCAAAAATAGCAAGAGACTGGTTTCAAATAAGGCATAATTATAGAAATGTATATATATATATAGGTAAAAATAAAATTGAAATATAGTAATACAAATGTATCTCAGGTACATACAAGAGGTCATATGGAAAACAGTGCAAAGATAATGATTGACAGGACGTAGTTCTACCTGTTACATAAGGGGGAGTTGTTGTACAGTTGTATGGCGTAAGGTATGGATGTATCAGGTTAATACTTGTGAAATTACGTTTGGATAATTCATGACAAAGGACAATGTTATCAATAGAAAAAAAAAACAAAAAAAAAACTCTTGCCCCCCGTCTAAAGTATGACACCATCCCAGAGTCTGAAAACCACCAATAGTGACGTGTTCTTAATATAGTCAACATACTCTAGGCAGTCTATAATCCCGCACTCCAAGTTATCATGTCTTTTTTATTTTTATTTTAATAGATTCATATAGAGTTTATGAGTCCATTTCCACTTATCCTTGATCGGGAGCCAGTGTGTTAAGCTTCCATATGGGTTTTGATCCTGGTTCTTATTATAAGCTCTGTAAATGCAGGCGATTTCTAATTTGTTTGCTGACTCTAAAACTAACGCCGTAATGTTGTTTCCTCCTAAAAACATATCTAGAGTTGTTTTTTTCATTCAAACATTACTCAAACATGTGTGAGTGAACCAAAAAACAACTCCAGGTTTGTTTTTGAGGAGGTAAGAGCATTATAACATGGTTTAAAGGATAAGTTTGTGTAGTATAGGACCTCTAAATATACTGAAAAAGTCCATGATAAAAGCTCACCTGTCCCATCTCTCCCTACTGTGTTCATGTTGGGTTGTTGGACTCCTTTGCTCACGACGTTACATGTCAGCGAGCATCATTTATAGACCCAGAACACAGTTTCTTTCTTTATCTGTGATCATGTTACCGTGGTGACAGCATCCCTGTGGTTGCCGTGGAGACTTCGCAGAAATAACCTTGTGCCGAGTAGAACAGTGGATTTACAGAAATGTGCTCTATTTTATCGGTACAGCTCTGTTACTGGATGTTTTGGCTGGGTGACATTTGTTTTAGATCTCCCCCATTGCTACACATTTAAGGCTGTTATTTCCGTGGCAACGCTTCAATCACAGAGGACATGAACACAAAGAAATACTTAAACTTGACACAGCTATTTATCTGTTTGAGTCTAGAGCCGTACTGCCACAATGTTTTGGCTAAACAGCTGTAAAAATGACATTTCAGTTTGACATTTTGTGCTCCCAAAAGAAAATGAACACAAAGTGAACACACAAACACACTCTTAACCTGACCTTTACCACAACCTTAGCATAGCCTCTAATTTGAAACTGCTGTGACTTGGTGAAAGTTTGTCCTTTATAAGTGCTGGTCGTCTGTCCTTCGAAAGTGGTACTAGTTAAGCACAATAGTTATGTGTGTTGCTGTGAGTGAGTTAAACATTACTCTAAAACACTGTGACATTCAGAATAGGAATTGATTTAGGGATAAAACGGCAAAATAAAAACAGCAGGATCATGTAGAGTGGGTCACAGATACTTTAAGACCTAAATGAGGAGCCTGACAACAGCAGGTGTTTCCAGGCAGTTTCTGTTTTTGGCAGTTCTGAATCTAAAACATTGAACATGTTGTAAAGAAACCTTAGCATACATTTGTTGCAATTATGAGAAAGGACGACTGACTTGCTGAAGCCCTTTATGAGCGCTAGTAGCCTCCTTTAAAGTAGTTGTTATGTGAGTTTTCCGTTAACCTTAAAACATTGTTCTAATACACAGTCTGGTCTGTTTTTTTTTTTAGAAACCATAGTTTTGCTGTTGTACTTCTTCATTTTGTCTTCATTTTGATATCACTGAACAAACTGTACTTGCTGTATATGATCACAGACAGTAACAAATGTGTCACTGCTATTTTTATCTTCTATGGAGGCTCTGCTCTTTGAACCTCGTATGAGCACTTGTTTGTCCCAAAGACACTACACCCACACTGCCTCCTGCATCAGAGTATGAGACTCTGAGACACAGATCAGTCTGATCAATGCCACTGTTGATGTGGCAGCTACAAAAATGGAGGGGGATGTTGTAGTGTAAATGTTCAGCACTGGTCCATATGAACTCGCAGCACATCAGTATATTATTATATCAGTAACACGCTGGTTTATGTTTGAATGGATCCAGGAAGTAATAGTGTTTCCTGTTGGACGATGCCTACTGGCCCAGGACCATCTTCACTCCCACAGAGTTACACAGAGTACAGCGAGTTTCCACTACTCCCACTCTCACTTCAGACCTGTTTATTAAACACTTTTAGTTCAATCCTGTAATCAAATGGATATTTAGACAAAAATCACTTTATAACACATTACTGTGGGATATTCTGTGATAATATGTCAACATTTTAAATGCATTCACACTTGTCATTATCAGGTCCTAATTTGAGCCCATTTTAGTTCTGATGTAGACTCAGTTTGATTCTGTGGTCTTTGTTAAATTCTGGTCCAGTCCAGGTTTACTGCCAAATGTGTAATTGCGAATGTACCGTTAGAAAAAGACCTTTGGATTGATTGCATTCCATGTGTAGGAGCTTCACTCTTTCTCCGTGAGCTTTTCTAAACTGGGCCAGTTGGCCTTCAGCACAGTCACACTTCCTACCCACCTGTCGGGCCGAGCCTGTTCATCGCTTTAAATACACATCACAGGACTGAGAGGCCAGAACCACACACAATCTCTGTTTACATTGTGGATTTTGCCACAGTGGACACCTGGGGTCAGTTTTTCCCAATGTTGACAGTCAAAACCCATGTCCCATAAGCAGCTAATGTAAGCTGATAGAGGCTTGGCACACTGCACAGGGATATCACAATACACACAGCGCCACAGTCAATACCAAACTGTAATACAACATTAGGCTATAGCAATGCAAACAGACTGCTCCTTTAGTGCACTGTTTCAACATGATAATTCTGCTAATCTCTGTGTAAGCTCTATGATCTTTTTCATCCACAAATGCTCCTGTATGACAAATAAAAAGGGTTAGGCCTCCCGTGATCCAGGTCTAATCCACATTTTGGGTTTTCTGTTTTAGAGGCATAGATCCTGCCCATGTCAGGGTCTGGTGGGATCACATATGCTGCTCTCAGCCTGAGCAGGTGGTTAGCGCTTGGAGGAGAACGCACTAAAACACAGCTAACTGTTCTACATATGGTATGGCCCTGAATTAGAAATGTGAATGTGGAATTAAGTCAGAGGAACACAGCAGTACTGCAGTCACTATTAGGGAGTAAAATACCAAATAAAATACAAGGGCTGGATTTTCTGACAAGGTTATGAGTTTTGCTGATTGAGGGCTTCAATTACCCATGCACTAAATTGGTGAGTTATTTGGGGGCAGGTAGTACATTTCACTTAAAATAAAATCAATAAATAAATGCAGTTAACTGAAAATAATACAATGTTGAAATTAATATTACAAGTTTGAAAGCTTGCTCAATGTTAATCAGCTACAGTGTGATTAATGAGGACAAGACCTATTATATGATTTAAAATATTTATAATGTATTACTTTATAAACCACAAAGTTATTCAAATATTTAGTTGAATCTTTTTAATGTGCCATGTACCTGGCCTCAGCGATGTCTGTGAACTCTTTATACTTGAAATGTTTGAAAAGTCTGTGGGAAAAATAAATCAAATCAAATTTGATTTGATTTGGGAAAAATAATGGAAAATTTACTTCAGGAACAAAAGCGGCCATGACTGTTGAGCTCCATACTTGGTCATTTAATGAGCATTTGCTTTTTCTATAGTGCCAGACAAATCCTCTTTGCCACTAATGTGAAGCAGAGGCTGTTAATAATACTGCACGCATTTGGCGTAGACACAGAAAACTGCAGTATATAAATCCAAAATGGATTAATGTCCTTTTAAAATGCCGTTTGTGATGTGACATCCCGTAATAGGAAACACACTGTTAGGTTAGTGTGGCTAATAGCGGCTGGTTGGCGATGCTTTATAGCAGGTGTCCAGAGGATATACAGCAGCTAAGCTCTGCGCGGTCCACTAAAGCCCCACTTGCCCACAATCGCTGGCTTTTAATTAACCAGTCGTCCACAGAGAGAGAAGGCGTGTGGGAAGAAGAGCGCAGTCTTTATTATTACGCTGGCTCTGGTGCTGAAGAAGAATCTATAAAAATTGTAAAGCTTTTTGTTTTTGAAGGGCCCATATTTGGCTATTTTCTGATCTATGTTAAATGTTGTTGTTGAGTTGTGTTTTGTTTCATTCACACATGTTTAACACATAAACCCTGTAATATTTAGGTTTAGTTCCTCTCTCAAACGGAGAGAAGAACTTCTGATGTCATGCTATAATATTGGAAGTGCTCCACTGTGTTTTTAAACTCCATACACCTTTACACCACTGAACTAATGGTAAAAGGTAACGCTTAACTTTAAACTACCACTTCATGGCATCACAAATGGGAACAGAGCGTTTTGAGGTTTGAAGATGTAGACAGACTAATAAAAGGTTACTCAAAAATGTGTGAATAAAACAAAACAGCTCCGCACAAGAGAACATTTTGTTTTAATATAAGACCTTTACGGCTGAGCTAATAGAGCATTTACCTCTGAATCATTTCATATTTACCACAAACTTAAATGCACTGCCACATATTTATTATTTGGAGCTGCTTTTAGTTTCCACATTTGGAGGTTTATCGTGTTGTCAAAAGCACAAAATGATGGGACTAATATCAAAAGCAAGTCTATTGTTGTGAAGGAACTCTTCTCAAAAGCACAATGGAAAGGAATCATTTTGTCAGTCTGTTTTGGAAAGGGAAATGACTCACTGAGAAATATCGCGTGCTGTCAGGCATTTAGTTTCAGCATTGTACATTCAGGGAACTGTCCTCATCTTTTCTGAAGCCTTCACAAAGCTCATAAGTTTTTCACATAGACTGTTCAGCTGCATAATAGACTTAGAGTTAAAAGCACCTGACGTAGTGGGAGATGAGAAGGGACAGAGACTGGAAACGTTAGTGACCAGTCGGATACATGACAAACATATAACATCTGCCCATTTGTTGGCCTCGTTCAGGTTTAGTAAACTATAGCACAAGGATGAGCTACTATTGCCCCCTAATATCTTTGGACATCCAATCCAATCCACTTTATTTCTATAGCACATTTCATAAACAAACAGTTTCCAAAGTGCTGCACAAATACAGACTAAAAGCAACAATAATAATATAATAATAAAATAAACACTCATTAAACACAAATTAAAACATATTAGTCTCAAAACAATAAACCAGTAAAATCAAATGAGAGCAAAGCCATAAAATAGCAATAAATAAATAAAAACCCATAAAATACATACAAAATAAATAAATAAATAAAAGACACAGAGGACCACACAACTCACGCGGTGTTAAAAGCCAGAGAATAAAAGTGGGTCTTAAGACGAGACTTAAAACACTCGACTGTGGGGCTGTTCGGACATGGAGGGGCAGAGGGTTCCAGAGCTTAGGGCCGACCACAGAGAAGGTCCTGTCCTCCCTGGATTTAAGCCTCGTTTTAGGCACCACGAGCTGGAGCTGGACCTCAGACCTCAAAGCTCATGTGGGGGTGTAAATTTGGAGGAGGTCCGAGATGTACTGTGGGGCCAGTCCATTCAAGGCTTTAAAAACAAACAATAAAATCTTAAAATCAATTCTAAAATTAACAGAAAGCCAGCGCAAAGACACAAGGATTGGGATTATATACTCTCTTCTTTTGGTTCCTGTTAAAAGTCGCGCCGCAGAATTCTGGATTAACTGTAGTCTGTAAAGTGCGTTTTGTGAAATGCCAGAATAAAGTACATTACAGTCGTCCAGACATGATGAGATTAAAGCACGGCTTGTTCAAAAAGTTTAAAAGATAAAAAAGGATAAAAGCCAAACATAACCGCAATTGGACATCACTCCCCAGAGCTTTGTGATGCAATGTAGTTATTTTAATAAACCAAAAGTTCTATTCATTTAAATACACCACAGTGTAACCTTTAGCTACAGTATTAACATAGACTGTGTGAAGAAGTGGACTAGGGGAGTGTGACGTCGCCCATAATGTTCAGCTTCAGTCAAACGAATCATTCAAATTTGGAGCCGGGTCCAGGTTAGGAATAGGAATTTATTTGCAAAACATCAAGATCACATAGAGCGGGTTAATAGGAACATTTTAAGACCAAAATGACGAGTCTCACAGCAACAGTTGCAGAGGAAAGTGTGAGAGTTTTTCAATGTAAAGAAACTGGAGTCTGAGATGATGGAGCCTGATTTTCCCCAGTGCACACTTCCTGTTTGCAACTTCAGGACTGGTTAGCAGGACTTGGCTCTGTCCATTTATATAAGTACAGTTTATGATTATTAAACACGATGGCTTTAAACTTCTTCAAGCTGGCACCACTATCCTCTAATATTAGATCAGTACCGGGAGCAGAGTTTGGTGTGGGGGCTCTAGGAATGAAAAATCCATGTCAAATTGTGTCTGAGCCAAATCATATTAATATCTGTGAAATCACTGCTGATGAGGCTGTGTGGATGTGTGTCCTAATTTACCCACTCTGGAATATTTCAATTAATTCCCTGATTTAAAACACGAGTGACCTACTTTTGCCTTTATTACTATTTTCCCCACCGCAGTGAGATTTAATTTAATCCGCTGTAGTAAAAAGAGCGTGAAAAACTGGGAATTTGCTGAAAAATCTTTATCTTTATTTCTTGATTTATTTTATTTTATTTGAATATTGTGTGAGATATTTTATTGCAGTTTCTTCAGTTAAAAAGTTAATCAAATTTATTTTCTTTTTTGGCATATGAAATTTCAGCTTTCTTGAATAGATATTTCCCCCATAAAATTCAAACAAATATCATGTACATTTTTTCAATATCATGTTCATATTATTCAGAACCTAGATTAATATCTCAATAATAATTTTAATGTTATTCTCAGTTGCACCACATGACATTTTTGAAGGCCCTAACCATTTCATGTACATTTAAAAAGGGCTACACTTTTTGATTGCCTTTCATATTGTGAGTTTGCCATTTTATTGTCATGGATAACGTAGCCAAGCTCTGCACATCCTGAAAATACTTAAATGCCAATTAAACGAAAGTGTCAAAACATAACCTGCCTCCTCGTTCTAGCTTCCTCTACGATCTGTCATCATTTCTAGCGCTGCGTAAATGTATCCGAGTGGCAGGACCCATAAATCTGAATGAGTCCGGCACTTTTCCAGTCAATCTCGTGCAGTTGGACAGTTGTGGTGGCATTATAAGGACTAATGATCTCAGCTTTAGCAGTGTCACTGTGCACTCAAGTGTGTTTTATAAAGAGTTAGAAATAGAACGCTTGGTCCGGCCTGTGGGACAGATGACTCACAGATTGGTTCCATTTTTTCTCTTCGCCCAGAACTACCAATTAAACTGTGAGTGTGTTTGTGCCTTTTGGTCTCTAATACTGTGCTCCCTTTATGTGTTTGGTGCAGCTGGCCCAGGCCGACAGGAGTCAATGAGGCTGGTGATGCCCCGGGAGCAGACAGTGCCCTCCAACCTCTCTGGTGCACTGGGGACTGCAGACAAACCTGTGATGGATGGAGCAGATGCTGAGCTCAAAGTGTTCTCTGAGGCCAAAACAGCCGTGTGGACTGAGACTGAGGAAGAGGTGCGCTCGGGGGCTGATGGGAAAGTCATTGCAGAGTCCGGGACTTTGACCGGGGCTCGGAGCTGGACTGAAGTGGGAGCTGAGTGGAGACCTGTGGATGCGGGTTTATCGCAGGACTCGTGGCTGGGGCGATCCACACACGGACAGGGTCTGAGAGAAAAGGCTTCGTTTTCATCAATGATCAGAATGTTGGCAGGCGCAGGCGAGCTGCACGCCCCGGTGGAGGCCAAACCTCTGGGGCTCTTATCAAAAGCAGCTTGGACCAAAAGCTCTTCTTTATCCTCATCCAGGTCCTCCTCTTCCTCCTCTTCCACAACTACAACAAAAGCTCCCATCACCTCCAGCTCTCCTCCAGTCACCAGCACAAGCACAGCCAGTACAACCCAGAGCACCCAGAGCACCCCTGCAGAGATCGCCAACAACTCCTCTCAGAGCAACAGCAGCTTCACTCTGGGTAGATTAGTTCTAAATCGTTTTTCTTGATGCACTGATAAAATTTGGTGTTATACAGTTTCATTCATTATAATGCATTTGGGAACATAAATCTAAGTAAATGCCTCCATCATGCATTTCTCATCATTTTCTCCCTATTTTGAATAGTAAGTTTTCCTTAGTATTTCAAATAAAAGACTAGGTTTTTGTATTTGCATTTGTAACTCAGCCCAAGGTAATATGAGGTGAATCTGGCTTCTTTTCAGTTTGAGGAGATAGATCACAATTGCACTGCCTCCTCTCATTGACTTCCACTTATGTCAATGTTCAGTCTGAAGCCGCGGTTGGCACACTGAATTCAGATTTTCATTTCTTATGCAAAGGGAGAGCACTTCAATCTTCTCTATTCTTCATCATTTATCATTTATGCCTATAAAAAGTCAGGATCACACTACAGCTAAAATATAATGCACTTTAAAACTTTATGTTATGTTTTAGGCTTTTGTTAAGTTTGTTAAGAGAATGAAAAAACAAAAAACAAAACGCATAAATCAGTTCAAATTAAGCTTTAATTGATAACTCATTTTGGCTTGATTATGATGATGAAAGTGCAAACATACTAAACAGACATAGGGTATCTATTTTTATTATTAACTATACTGTACTACTTTCAAAATGTGACTTTTTGATGTATTTTCTCAGACGATTCCGTGGACAGTCTGCCCGCCTGGGACCTCCCCACTGTCCCAGAGTCTCTCCTGTCGACAGTGGGCGACCATGACCTCACCCTGCCCGCTAACGTCACCAGCCCCTTCTCCACGTCCCAATGGAACACCACGGCGCCGGCAAAACCCAAAACCACCTCCACAGATCCTCAGACAACTACGATTACTACTACTACCACACCGAATATCTCTATGACGGCCAGTACTATGACATCGCAAGCTTTAACTCCAACGCCTACATCAACAACCGTATCGAGTATTACTACTTCACCTGCCCTTGACGCCGTGAAAAGTGACGGGGAACTTTTGACGACGACATCCATGACGACACCCTCGACCAGCACTACAGTCGTGGCTGATTTTGAGAAAACTACAAATGTTACTTCAAGCGCGTTAGATACAACCACAGCTACATCTGAAGCACCAACCACTACCCTTGAGCTGACCACTACTACTACTACTACTACTACTGAACCAAGCACCACGATCACTACAACAACTACACCAGTCCCAACGACTACTACAAGTACTACTACAACCCCTGTCCCAACAACTACTACCACAACTACTATAGCTACGACTACTACTACACCAGCGACTACTACAACCACTGAGCCACCTACGACTACTTCCACAACCACTGCTACGACTACTACTACTACTACTACTACTACTACACCATCTACTACTACAACACAGGCTCCTACGACTACTCTCTTTATTCAAACTACTCCTAGTCCCCCTCCAGCCACGACCACAGAAACACCGTCCAGCTCCAGCACTGAAGAAACTGCTCTGCCCTGCAACATCACCGAAAAGTACTACGTGAAAACAGGTAGGATTTTTGGTCCGTTTCTTGTAGATTTTATATTTTGTACAGATCATAGACTGTATAAAGAAGTGGACTAAGTGAATGTGACGTCATCCGTAGCATTCCGCTCCAGTCAAATGAAGCTCAACGAAGCTAGCGTTTGTAGAGGCCAATTTGGAGCCAAGTTTCATATTTGAATTTCATATAACGTCCCTTCCTGCTCCCTGCTCTGGTTTAGCAATTCTGTCAAATGGGCTCTATTCATGCTTATGACGTTTGGAAAGAAACAATTAGTAATTTCGGTGTAGTTACCGACAATGGACTTGCCTAGCGACTCTGATATGTATGGTTGTAATTGTAGCCGAACATAACGGAACGCTACAATGACATGTCGATGAAGAAAACTGGACCATTTTCTCATTTTTCTGAGATTTTGTCAAACTTACTACTGTGAACAAAGCCTACCGGAAGTCGTAATTGCTTCTTTTCAAATGTCCTCCTGGTTTGTGACGTAGCGTGAATAGACCCTATTAAACATGTTGCTAACGTTAGTGGAAGTGACTTCAGCGACAGAAGGTGCCTGATTTGTCTGTTATTATAAAAATGACAAGCCTCACTGCAGAAATTATAGAGAGAGGGGCGACAATTTTTCAACGTTAAATGAATTTGTGCCAGAGTCGATGGAGCCGGAAGAGCAACCATGATCACTTCCTCTGTGCATTTATATATAACATCTATGATACAGATGGAAGTCTGTTAAAGATTTGTTGTTAAAGATTTGTTGTTCTCACATTCACTCAGATGCTTTCTAATGGTAGAAATGAAAACCACATTCATCTTTAATTATAAAGGGTGATAAAATAACCTTTACATTTTTTTCTTCATTTCTTATCTTTTGTTCACCACCTAAATCAAGCCCTGATGCATGTAAAACAGAAAGCTACAATCCTCAAATTCTCAGTCAAATTCTCAAAATCTTTATCAAACTCCCAAATAAAACCATGAGACTAAAATTTGATTTTTAATAGGCCTTTTTTGTTGCTTCCTCATCTCATTATTCAACTGGCATACTATTCATGATCCAGGAAATAAATGGGAAGAATATATATTAAGAAAACTATGTAGGGCAGGCACAGAGGGAGCACAGAGCCAATTCACAACAGTAATAATCACTACTTCTGCTATTTAATTTCCAAAGCTAACGCACAAAGTAGGTAATGTGTGCCCATGCTGTAATTACAGGCTGCAAATTAATTAAAAGTGGCACAAAGCAGGACTACATTTTCCTGAGGCGCAGTTTCAGTAGATGCTTAGATTTCATTACCGAAACCCTGATATCAAAGACTTTTTCTGGTCAGCGAATTTTAAAAGTCCAGGATTAGCAACACCTAGACCTGTCACTACAACACATTTTGAAGTACAATATAGCTGAGGCACTCAAAAAGTATTACAATAATTAAAACCATCATTGATAGCTGATCTGGAGTGCCCGATGAAGGCTGAAGGGTCCAAACTCACTGGAGTGATTTGAACTTTATCTGCTATGTGGTATTAAAGGCTTTTAATTATTTTGTACTTTTTGAGTGTCTCAGCTTTTTCAACTTTGTATTTGAGATTGGTCCGTACACTGAGGAGTACTAAACGGACAATTTTGCACAAACTCTACACATCCAAGTAGCTCTCCTGCCCCCTAAAGTTTTGCAATAATTATTGTGATGGGTTTGACAACACCTTGATACGGAGATTGATCCTGTTTAAACACTAAATATTGTACAATGCATTTTTTTTCTTCTAGTTTTGTCTCTTGAGTTGCGCAAAAATCGCCTGGACCTGATCCTGAAGCAGAACTTGGCTAAAGGCCTGAGCCACGCCCTTCAGAGAGCCCTCAATGACTCCTCAGCTTATGCACAGGTGAGACGGACTTCAACGTTCTCATTTTTCTTGCTCCCTTTTGGACATGTAAACTTATAGCTCCGGCCTCCACATGTCTATCTATCATTTTGATAGTGACTGCTCTTGTGAAGTTATTATTTGTGACATGACGTCTGTTTTATAATTTATACGTTTATTCAAATTCAAAGGTAGAAAGCTTTTCACATACTTTTCATTAGGCTAACCACCTGACCACCTACTTTATACATCCATGTCCCCTGTTCCACATTTTCACTGATTCCAAATTAATTATAAAATGTGAGATTTATTTGCATTTTAATTGTTAAAATTAAATATCATGTTGTGCCTCACTTACATGGCCGTATAGTCATATACAGTATGGCACTACACTAAGCTCAGTGCAAATGTTGCTACAGCAAAACTTTCCCTCAAGATCAATGAGGTATCTCTTGGTCTAAAACTGTTACTGATGCTTTGCACATGACATCATCAAGATATTTTTAACAGTAATAAACCTTATGCTCTTTTTGTAGATGAGGGTCACATTTGATTGGTTCTTGAAACAGCATCACTACTTGACTCATGCCAACAGTGTTGCTCTGAGTCATTATTATGCTATTTTCTGATCTAGGTTATAATGTTTCCTCGTCAAAAACATTTGTGGAGTTGTGTTTTGTTTCATTCACATGTTTAACACACAAACCCTGCATATTTAGGTCAAGTTCTTCTCTCAAATGTAAAACCTTTTGTTCCACCTTGTGATGTCATGTGGTAATGCAGCATTTGTTTCAATTTGTTTTTAAACTCTTTGGAATCCC
The DNA here is from genome assembly GCA_000787155.1 of Scartelaos histophorus. Lineage (NCBI taxonomy): Eukaryota > Metazoa > Chordata > Actinopteri > Gobiiformes > Gobiidae > Scartelaos > Scartelaos histophorus. The sequence continues at coordinate 8,436 of JACN01051109.1, read as the reverse complement.
TGGACCTAATAATAAAAGGTTACTTAAACATGTGAGAATGAAACAAAACATAACTCCAGGTATGTTTCCAAGGTAACAAGGTTCTAACATGGGTAAAAACTCACAAAAATACATTTTGCATAATATAACCTTTAAATATATCATAGACTCTAATAGAGGAGAAATAAATCATGAAGCCTGTGAGTCTGATGAAAATATTGTAACACAGTTAAACTTGTTTTACTGCCCCATATTTTACTATCTGGTTGGTTGCCGATTTTATTTTTGAATTGGACAAACTAACAAATACTCCCTCCTTTTATTGACTGGAGGCAGGGCTCGTAAAGTGTACTGCAGTTTTGGAGTGTTGTTTACACCCTGCTCTGGTCCATCTTACCCATATCAGATTTCTGCCTTATATCTTTGCTGTATTGATTCAGCACAGAGCTGCCTCTCCCTCTCCTGACTGTCAGTTTGTGTGAGCTGATTCTCGCCTCTACGCGTCCACCTGCCTCGCTTCATGTCTCTGTCAGTCTGTCTTCCACTGCCGCCTTTTGCTATTTTTATCCTGTTGTTTGTGAGCCTGCACAGGGAGTGACTCAGAGTCTCTGAGCTCTAGTCCACTTTCATCTGCACCCTACAACGCGCTGATGCAAACATTCACCAAACCACTCCTCTGCGTTAGATAACACAGCATCACTGGGAAATGTTGGCCTAATGGAGATGGGAACAGCAAGGTACAGCAAATCACAGGGCGCCTAAAATGACTCTGCTGTCTGTTCTACCTCTGCTACCTCTTATACAGCAGCAAAACATGACATGTCTAATTCATACCAGCAAACATACTGGGATGCACTGATATTCAATATAATATCGAATCATTTGATACTGATGTCACAACTCGATACACGTGTTTGGTCTATACACATGTGTCTTTCAGTGTGCGCTATGTTGGTCCGAAAGGAAAAGGAGTAATAACGTCCTCCTCAGATGCAGCAAGAAAACAGCTCCAGAGGGACTTACAGCTGAAATATTCTAACAGAGGTGGCGCTTTTGGTTTTACATTAGGTGTAATCACATGCACTCATATATACTGTCTGTGGAGACATTTCTATGTAATATAGTTTTCCATAATTTTCTTTCTGAACAAGAGTAAAGCTTCTTTCTGTAGAAAGTCAGATCATAGAAGTGGACTAAATCATTGTGACGTCGCCCACATGGTTTTGCTCCAGTCAAGTGAAGCTTCTTGAGGCTAGCAGTTAAATTTGGTGCTAAGTTTCATATATGGAATCTCAACCATGAATATTGTAGCATCCAAAGAGCCAATCTGGAGCTGTTGAAGATATACTGCCCCTTCCTCCCTGCAACACTGGTTTGGCAGGGAGGTGGGAGCTTTGCAACGCTGTAAATCGGATAAAGAAGGTGCCTGATTAATGCTCATAACTTGATTTACCAACAAAATAGCTAAATAAAAGCACCAGGATCATGTAGAGTGGGTTAGTACGAACATTTTACCAAAATGAGGAGCTTGGTAAGAGAAGGGCAACAATTTTTCAATGCAAAGACAAGTGGAGCCAGAATCAATAAAGTGTGCCCATTAACACTTCCTATTTGGAATGTAGTGTCTAGCTCATTAACAATGTCCAGTGTCTGGGTCAGACACTGAAGCACTGAAATTCTGTGCTCACACATTTCTGTTTGCACGAGAGGCTATTTTATTATTGTTCATTCTACCACTGACACTTGTTTGCACTGCTATTGTTGTAATTCAGACTCTTACTAATCAAATGAATGTTTTGCATCTAGCTAAACACAAGTGTAACAGTATTTTTTACGTTTGAGTCCATAGTTATTGGAGACATAGACTTATATCTAAGCATGTCTTCTCACAATAGTCAATTCATTCTAGTGACTCACTGTAATAACTGTAATACAAATTCTTAGCATGGTCCTTTATGTGGTGGCATATTAAAATAGCAGTGTCTCTTTTCCTGGTGTTTTTAAAATAACAACACATAAAAAGGCGAGAACAAAGAGGGCAAGGTCACATTGTGTTGTTACATCCACAGTTGTTTTTCATATAAGCTCGCACTGGTCCAATAGCAGCAGCACCTTCTCCAGGGGTCTCTGTGCATGTGGCTCTCTGAAAAACACTGCATCTTATTACCACACTCTCATTACTGTGAAATGAAACAATAATGCTATAAAAAGATATTTGATTCCATTTAATGAGCTGACAGTGACTATTGACTGTTTATGACTAAATTGCTTCAGTAATTGGACACTGTGCAAGTTTAAGTTGGGGCATAAAGAGGTTAGCAGATAAATCTTTCTATCTTGAATACAAAACTCAACTATAAAAATGTGAAATTGTGGACTTTTCAACAAATATTTAAGGTCATATTTTGCATAAAATTAACTCTTGTTAGCTTTAAGACATATTGTATTGCTCCTCAAAAATATACCTGGTGCTGGGTTTTGTTTCATTCACAGATGTTCCTGGTTTATTAGTCTTGTCTGTATCATCAAAGCTTTCACCTTGTGATGTCATGTAGGGGTAGTTTTGAACTTAATAGCTATTATATTTAACTTTTTTTGTTCAGAAGAGATTCAGATCTGAATCCAACTGATTCTAGTGAAGGTGTATGGCACAGTGGAGGACTTTCTGTATTACTGCGTGACATCACAAGGTGGGACAAATTGTTTTCTGTTTGAGAGAAGAACTAAATATGCAGAATGTATGTGTTAAATATGTGTGAAGGAAACAACACACAACTGCAGGTGTATTTTTGATGAGGTAACAACTAATAAGGTTATGGTTGTTAGGTTCAAGCACAAAGGGTTATTAGCACACAGACATTTCTAACATATCATTATAGAATATATGGGATAAAATACACAATTATTCTAACAATGACATAGATCAGAAAATAGTGTAGGCCCTTTAAAATGCACACAGAACAAAAACGTGGTAGATGTTTTCCATACACGAGGTTAGGGTGTGGTATTTCAAAATGAATCCTTGTGAATCAATACTAACCATGTATTGTGCTTTAAACACATTTGCTAGAACAATGCGTCCTGAGCAGCGCATTGGGAGTGAAAAGATGAGGAGAGAATAAGAAACAGTTTTATCTAAAACAACTTTTCCTCTCAGAATAGTCCCCAGGGTCCCACAGTGCACAGCCTCAGACTCAGCAGAGGCGTTTGGGGAAGAGGGGCCATGAGTGCCCCAGCTGCACCGATGAAGGATGGAGAGGTGGAAATCTCTGCACAAAAACAGGATTCAACTCAACTGATCCTTGTCTGGATGTTGCTTTTTTCAGAACACAATTACTCAGATTTATGAGGGTGGCATGCTCCAGCTTAAAAACATGCCCTCAAGTAAGATGCAGCAAGTCCAAGGATTAACTATTCTATTTAAACTTGATAAATATTCATTGCAGAGGAGGACGCATTTGCATTCTTTACACACACTTTGGAATCATGTTGCAGAAGAAGATGCATGAAGTAAAATATTAGTTTTACGCGTTGTACCCATCTTTTCTCTAGATGCATGAAGTAAAATATTAGTTTTACCCAGCTTTTCTCCCGTAGTTGTTTGGCTCACTTTCAAATGTGTAAACAGGAATCTAATAAATAGTGTTTTGTTACTGGTATGAATAAAATAATGCTATAGACAGGGATGGGAAGAACACTTTGAAAACGTATTTAGTTACAGAATACTGACTACCTGCATTAAAATGTATTTTGTAACATATTCTGATACATGGTCCAATCTGAGTATTGTATTCTGAATACACAGAATACTTTTACATTGAGTAAAAACAGAACATAGGATTGTTTATGTTTGTTTATTGGAGATTGAAAAATTGCACATGCACTCACCATGAGAGTAGTATTTTCTATTTTTCTCCCCAATATCCAGCAGTTTGAAGCCTAAAATTGTGTGATCAAGCGCAGAAATGAAACTAATTGAAAATATAATATGCCTTCTTGGTACATATATTCAGTTACTTCTCAGGTATTTGGGGTTATTTGAACTTTTTCATTCCTACTGCCATTCACATGTTGATGTAATGTATTTTTATTGGATGCTTTTTAGTCCTTAGAGCTCCTCTTTGCTTAGAATCGCCCCATGTGTTGAATGTTTGTTTGTCACTATGTTTTTTTTACTTGCTCCTGGTGGGATTAATAAAGTTGCTTGAATCTGAACCTGAAAGAGTGAGTCATATGTGATGGGAGTTAGCCTCAAAATGTTAGAGATGCTGTTCAGAGCTGCCTTCACTCTAGATCCTCTGCTCATTGTATCAAGTAATGCATGTGTCGTTTGCAGGTGGAGCGTGAGGACTGCGGCCCCCATAATGTGACCTTGGTTTACTACGTGACCAGCGGTAAAACTGTCTACATCGCCTCTGTGGTGGTGGAGGCTCTGAATGTCTATGGATTTGACAAGTTGTTGTCAGAGATACGGCAGCACACTCCACTGGTCAAGGCTGTGCTGGTCCCTGTGGCGGCGCTGATGCCCAACCCCAGCATCCATCTGCAGCTCAAAACAGGTGAGAGCCCAGACATAAACCCAGACTACAAAAAATAAGAGCCGAAAACTTTTGGAAAAGAGTGTTTGTGTTAAGATTATTATAGGTAGAATGTTTTTTCCTAAATTATTATTATGTTAATGTTCAGTGTTCTTATTGTTTATTTATTACAATATTGTCACCTTCCTAAAATAATCGCCTATGTCACTTTTTTTGCCCAAGTTTACTTAGGCCAAAAAATGCCATAATTTCAATTTTGGGGGAAGTTTTTTGTGTTTCCTGAAAAACCTGAAAAAATGACTTATGTGATTATTTTAGGAAGGTGTCGATATAAAAAGATTAAAGGCACTGCAACATTTTTAGTGGAGGGCCTATGGGAATTTTATTGCTTTGTCTAGAATGTTCCACATCATAGATTAAATCTGTCTATCACAAGAGAGACAAGCAGGTTACAGCACTACACTATGTTACAGTTCAGATCTGTGGAGAATCGCCCCTATTCACAAAAGATATTATTGTATTTTTGAGCAGTAGAAACACCCACAATAGATAAATGGTAGATGGATATGTCTTAATGTCATACTATGGAATATACAAGGAAAAGCATTAAAATATCCATAGAGATGAGTAGGTGGCCAACCCTCCACCAGAAAAATTGTACAGTGCATCTTTAATATAATTTTGCCCCCTGCTTTATACTTACTTAACTCTCAATCACACAGAGGATTCAGCAGTGTAGCGAAGTCATTTTGGTACAAATTTAAAAAAAAAAATTAAAAACTTGCTAATGTGATCTGCAGCTCTCCATTGGAGGTGCTGCTAACTTCACAGCTCTTTGTTGTGATGATGTTTTTAAATGATTTGAGATTAATACTGCAGTTTAAAATCTGCAAATTATAAGATAATGATCCTTGGGTGTCATATGTTGTAACTATATATCAGGGCCACTTCTTTAATAAATATAAGTCAGTCCTTTTCACTGTCTTTCTGCTGAGAGTGGTTAGTTTGCCATATTCATGCACAAGCTGAAAGAATCGGAACAGAGGGAGAGATAAAGATGTTATAGAAATGTTGAGCTAGATTCACTGGAGGAGAGTGGAGCAGGGCCCAAATTAGAAAATTCTGATTACACGTCTCTTCCCCTCTGCTCCTCTTTGATACCCTAAATCCCAACAAAACTCCATCACAGCCGAGCTAAACCAGATTGGTCTATTTGTTTTGTCAGCCTTTTAAATGTCTTAAATCCCCGCGCGCACACTTCTAAATGGAGCCCTGTGGGAACAAGGGGGAGAATATCTGCATTACAGTGATTGACAGGCTTATTTTGTATGGCTAATGTTTACTTGGGGTCACTGCACCCTCCTTTGCTTAACTTTGAAATTCTGATTTGCTTTACCAAATATGACAGTTGTTTGTAGTGTAACAGCATTCACAACCACATCCCATTTAAGTGATTTCCAAGCTGTGGATACAACTCTGTGCTTCAATGTACCCAACCAGCTCTGTGGGTTTGGCAGACTTAATATGTAGCACTATTGTAGAGGTGGAGTATGTAAAATTAAAGATATGACCCATTAAGCAGTGCTAGTGCAGCCTCTACAGCTCAGTGAGGAAATCTTTGAGGTTCTGAGCTTCCACGTGGATATGTCCCTATACTAAGAATAAGACAAATAGGCATATGTCCTCACTATGCTGGCTACGGAACTGGCAAACCAGCCTCAGTTGTGATTGGTGTTACATTTCTAAACCAGTGATAGTGCTGGCTGCATATCCTCCTTCTCATTCTCTCATGGCATAAAACTACCAAATATTCTGCTATTTACTACAGCTGAAACACTTGATCCCAGCCATAAGAAAAGAAGGTTTGGGCCCACTTTGAGTTCAAATGTAGATTTGGTTTGGTCACGTTCTAGTCCTGGTTTAGTCCTGGTCAGTATTTGTTTAGTTTCAGGTTTAGTTCCAGTTTATTTAGAACTTTGCAAGTGATTGTGCATGTCTTATTCTTATGTCTCATTCACAAGTGTATTAAAGGCCTGTAGGTTCAAGGTGTAAAGCAGATTTTAATAAACTAAACATTGCATCTAGAGTATTTAAAACAGTTATGTCTCACATTGCTTATCACATACAAACATTTACAATAATAGCTGTAACTCCGACTCAATTTGCACAAGTAGTTTCTTTGTGTTCCCATTTCCTATTGACAGACGAAGTGCAGATAATTGCATAACTGACATGTTTTTCTGTGTAATTGATAGGCACAGTTGTTAGAATACAGCTGTGTACAAAGTGGCCACTTGAGGCCCGAACAAAAATCTATAACAGGCTCTCAGCTCACAAATAGTTTTTATGCATTTAGTGTCAGTATAGTGCGTATAGTTAACAGGCTATCAGTCTAATTACATTAAACCACTGTCAGTATGATGTGTCCCAGAGCACAGAGTTTCTATTGAAGATATTCTTACAGTTTTTGACAATCACTTTAGCGGAAAACAAATTAGAATGTTTGAAAAAAGTAAACTGAGAACAAAACATAAAACATAGGGACAATTGACGGTTAAAATAAAAAGCAGAGTCATCAGATTTATAAACTTAAACTGGTTTCTGAACTGACTTGAACCTCAAAGTCTCAAAGAAAACCTGGTTCACACAGGTTTTCCACCACAGACGTCTATGATATTGTGCTTTCTAGTGCTTCTGTCTATAAAGTCTATTCATATTGTGATTCGTGTGTGTTCAATTTTGTCCGAAATGTGTTTAGTCTAGAGACTTTGGTGTGTGGCACAGTATGGAGTGTGTCTTTATGTACACAGACTATAACAAATGCAGAGTGAATCTTACATTTGCAATAGCTTTGATCTGAGAGTCGACGCTTGAAAATGGATCCACGCTTGTGCCAACATGAACCGAACATTTGCTCCTCGAGTGGCACGTTTTGAAATTTGTGCCGAAATTGAAAAAAAAAGAAAAAGTGATTTGAATCTAGGTTCTTTTCAGCGCCTGTCATTTGGAAATTTTACAGCAGAGACATAGAGGACAGAGTGAGGACGCACATCATTTAATAACTCTATAATCTGTGGATGGACTCAATAGTGTTTACCCTGATCCTCACCACCGACGCTGAAACAGAACTCTTTTAGTTGTTCTCACCGACCGCTATAATCCTCTTTCACTACTTAGGCTTATTGCTTTCAGTCACACACATAATGAGACACTACTTTAATTATACTAGCAGCCCCTTTTCCAATAACAACCTGATTAAGTTCATTGAAAGTTTTAAACCAGTTTCTCTTGCTTATACATTTGACAGCTCTGCGTATTTGTGTAGCGATTAAGTGTAACTCCCAGTAGGGCCACATGGGATAATGCAAATTTATTATTAGGGGAAAAGCTACGGTTAAAACTAAACTGAAATCTGCATAGAGACAATATGTTGTGCTTTCTTACAGTTTTAAATATTCACATAAAGTAACTCTATCTTAAACTCTAAAACCAGTCTGGTATCCACTCACCTCAGACTGACAGCGTCTATTGTTTCGATCATTGATTTTGCAAAAGCCTGTTATGTTTTTCTCTTTTTTTGTTTTTTACACATAAATACTGACAGATGTTTCTCTGATTGACTAATCCACCATCAGTCACACTGAACTGAAGAAAGATAAGACAAAACCCCAGACAACATGTTTTCTTTGTATAGGAAAATAAATATTAGATACCGATTTTGATCCTATGACTTTAATCTGCCGATAATAATTTTATCTGCTGATCTCCAATATAAACAGATATGATTGTAGAGACTGAAAACAGCATTTGTTTGCTTTAAAGAAAAATAAAACTATAAAACCACTTATTTTTATTCATTGATTGTATTAGTTTTATCTATTGACTTTTTTAGATTTTTATATTATTATTATTATTATTA
>KN490831.1:20754-33076 GCA_000787155.1 Scartelaos histophorus | reverse complement strand
ATGTTATTTCCTGATCTTTTATAACATCGTATCTTCATCAAAAACATACTTGGAGTTGCGTTTGTTTCATTTGCATATGCTGAATATATATTTAGACTGAGTACATCTCTCAAACAGAAAACACTAGTTCCACCTTGTGATGTCATGATCTAATACAGGAAGTGTTTCACCATGTTTTTAAACTCCATACAACTTCACTTAATAATTTGGATAAGGTTGAAGCTAACTTAAAACTGTGAATGAAACAAAACATAAATATAAATAATTTTTTACACAGCAAAAAACTGAAAACATTTTCACAGTAATTTATTGTAAACATGTTCACTGTGAAATTACAGTAAACTCACAGTAATTCACAGTAATATGCTGTCACCATTTTACTGTAATAAATAGTAAAAAAGTAAAAAATAGTCACAGTAATTTACTGTAAATGTGTTCACTGTGAAATTACAGTTCACAGTAAATTGCTGTGACCATTTTACAGCAAATTACTGTACTTTCACAGTGAAAATGTTCACTGTAATTTCACAGTGAACATATTTACAGCAATTAACCGTAAAAATATTTTCAGAGCAATGTACTGTGGAATTACAGTAAATTACTTTCACAGTAAATTACTGTAAAATGGCTACAGCAAATTACTATGAATTAAATATGTTAACTGGGAAATTACAGTAAACCTTTTCACTGTGAAAGTAACGTAATTTACTGTAAACATTTTACTGTGAAAGTACAGTAATTTACTGGTGCATTACTTTCATAGCACTTAAACTTACTGTTTAAGGGATTACACCATCTCATCATGGTATCACACAAAAAGTGAAAATTAAACACAAACTTGAATAACTTATGCTATAACATGTTTATGTATATATTCAACTGAATCTTTTGCTATGGATCCTATAGAAGGCAGAGGAATTACACACGACTTTTTAATCGTTACTTTTTCACATGTTTTTGAAATGGTTAAAAGTGAAAATTAATCCTATGGATCCTATAGACGGCAGAGGAATTACACACGAGTTTTTTTAATTGTTAGTTTTTCACATGTTTTTGAAATGGTTACCAAAGATGATACAGTATACTCAATATTCTAATTAGCATATTGCCAAACTATTATTCATTATCTACTTTTATGTATTTAGTTATTTTGACATAATCTGATTGAATAACTTGAATTAAAAGTACTGTGCAACTTTGTAGTTGGGGGTTCGTCACCTCCTTGTTTCTATGGATATGTCTCTGCTCTGCTTGGAATGTTCCACAGTGTGACATTAACCAGCTCTACATGTATTCAATTACAGGTAACTTCACCTGGTTTGGCCATGATAATTAAGTTTCACAGTGTGAAATAACGTCTCCATGGAGAAAAGTATTTGATGGATCCTCCATCAGAAGGTGAAGCCTTGTCTGGAAAAGCTGTTTATGCCAAGACTAGGCCTCCCATAACAAAACACAGCCTTTTAGGGAACTTTCACACCGACAGCAGTTGGTGCGCACCAAACATTCCATTTGAACCAAAAACTCTTAGTTTGGTTTGTTTTCAATGGTGTGAAAGGATCAGTTGTACTCAGATTTGCACTAAATCAAGCGGACTGAGACTGAAAAAAAAACCTCTGGTACAGTCCCTCTGGTGTGAACGTGAACTTAGATCCAAACCATAGACAGTAGGTCCAAACAAACTATTTCAAGTACAGGCTCAGACTCCTGAATTAAGCGCGCCAACCCACGGCACCCCCCCGGCACTCAATTTCCACCATCCATGGAAAGGTTCATTGGGCGAGATGGTGTGTCACTTCTGAGAAGTCTGGTTTGCAGAAGAGCCTCAGTGTCCCCAAGCCATGTGCAGATGAACCCACTGTGTGCAGGAGCCTTTGATATTCGTTACCCTGACCAATTTTGGTTTGTTTGCAGGTGTAAACGCAGACCACACTGGAGTCTATATGCTACATAATAACAATTTTATTGCCTGGTGCCGACCACACAGTCAAACAAGTGGCGTGAACATATAAACCATGTTCACACAGTATATGATGTGTGCGTGTTGAAACTAGGGCAACAACACTGATTCATTAGACTTCCATATGTGGTCTCTATAATATATAAGCAACAGCAATGTACAGTGTGTCATATATTTGGGCAGTTATCGTTCTTTTTTTCGTTGCAATAACTTCAACTTTACTGCTCGTCCGAACGTACCTTTAGGACCCTCAATCCTAAGTTATTCACCGGCTAGTCTAATTTGAGTTGCAATAAAATTTTCTTAATGGACCTTTTCAATCTGGAAATTAAACACTAAAATCTCAAAAAAATTAACGACTTGACAACCCATCTCTCTTCATTATAACACCATTTATGTGACCACATTTAAATTTGGATTGGACCTGATTTTTGTGGGTGCAGAACATGTTAAATGAATTGTTAGCCCCGCCCACTCACCACCGTGTGTTGCTCTATTACCATAACAGAGGATTTTCTGTCTGGGGTTGCAAGAAAGCAGCAAGGTTTGGGGTTTGACATATTAGACCGTGGAATAAGGTGTTTTCATGAACTAGAATAGACACAGAGATTGACGTTTCACTGCCGCAAGCATCCCATTTTCATGCATGTGTTTTTATAGGGTAAAAAAAGGGTAAGTTATTTTTAAAATCACCAGTGCATATACAAAAGTAGGTGGGGAAGGGGGTAGGTAAAAATAAAAATAAGCATATATGCAAGTATAATGTATTTATAGAGCACATTTAAAAACAACTACAGCTGACCAAAATACATAAAATAGTTAAAATACTAAAAATCTCATATGCAGAGTAATATAGGATTAATCAAACATGCATGAAAATAGAACCTGCTCATGAGAGAACACCAATATAATGAGGTTAAAAGATCATAAAAATCGATTTGACATAACATGACCTTTAATGGCTATTGCTTGGTATATTTGCTGTCTATATGGCTTACATCACACCTCCTGTCTCCGTTGCCATGGTTACAGTCAACACACCTTGTCGCCACAGCCCTATGAAGATCTGAGCTGTTTCCCCGTACACATGCCCCACACGTAGAAAGCACTCGCCACATGTTTTATTCTTTTCCGCTTGTCAGATCGGATATGTAAATTCCCGCCAGCTAAACTGATAGAGACTTTGTTCGCGCCTAACCTCTCGAAAATGGCAGCAAATGCAGTTGGAGCTCCTGTCTAGTGTGAAATAAGATGCAGCAGATGCCCGCTAATATGATCTGTTCCAGTCTGTTGAAAGGCAGAGGAAATATGAGACGCGGGATGGCTTACCTTGATAAGCAGAGTGGGCCTGTCTTGCTTTTACATGATTCAAAAGCGCAGGGAGACGGCCCTCCTCCAGCTCGCCGCATGTTTTTCAAAGCCTCTGTGGCCCTTTCTTGTGCTCCCCGCCCTCCACTCCAGCTGCTGTATTCTTCTCCACTGTCACCAGTCGCTAGCTTTTCAAATGAGCCTCTCTCGATCTTTGCCTGTCGGTGTAATTTCAATGAATCCATTTAAGTGAAGTGGGTGTGCTAATTTTACTATCTTTGTTGTAGTATCGTTTGTTTGGAAATTAGTTTTGATTGCGGAAGTCAATGAACGTTGTAAGCTTGAATTCTGAACTATAATTGTTATATTTGTACTTATATCATATACAGTACAGATTTCGATTACTATGAACCTTATTTTTCTCTTTGAACTGTGAAACTTCTGGATACACGGCGCCATCTGCCACCTGAGCGATTTCCACGTCAAGGCCCAATAATAGCTTTTGGTTTCACTTGGTGCTTTTTAATAGTTCTCAATCCATCCTGTGGTAGAAAAGCATGCAATTTGGAGAAAATTTCTGATTTTGGAGGAATAGATTTGATATGTTTTCATTTTCTTTTTGGATGAAATGCACCATTTCTTGTGCTCGTTGACCTTTATATTTATTTATGCAATTTTGTGCTCAGAAACCACGGTCTACATCACTATTTTTTTTTACCGTACACCGTGACCATGCCTGGAGCCGTCTCCTCCACTGTTGTCATGGCAACGGGATGTATGCATTTCTGAACCACTGCACAGATATATACGGCAAAACAAAAAAAAAATGCATTACAATCGCAAACTCCAACAAGAAAAGGTAATATCAGACTTTCGTAGAGGAAGCTAACCACCCAACAACCCAATATTTCTTCTGAATATGCGAAAGCTATATGTTTTTGTCGCAATATATCAAATGTTTTGCTATTATTGTACTGCCTTAGTGGACAAAAAGCAATACATTCAGACACAAAAAACCCCAGGCTCCAATGTGTGTGTCTGCTGCCTGCTGGGCCCCGGTGACACAAAATGCAAATGGTCTTCAAGTCTCTCTTAGTCAGTGTCTAGACGCTCTGGCATCTCCTCGACTTTGAAGCCACCTTTTGCCTTTTAATAAACATCAAATAAACTACGCCGAGTAACTTCTGATGTGAGCACGGGGCTCGTTCCTTCCAATATTGAATCTGTGCGGCTGATCAACATCATCATCAACGTTTTCTTGGGGATGAAGCTAGCTCTAGGCTCTGCTCTGTCTAACTTGTTACCTCAGTACATACAATTTCAGTCTCAAGCTAGTTAGTATTAGCCAGCAGTTTCTCAGTTAATCAGTAAATCTCTCACCTTGTTTTTTTGACGATCGAACACCTAAACTCGACCATGAACCATGAGTTGCGTTATGTAATTTTTTTTCGTTGGGGTCCCGTCACCTTCTTGTTTCTATGGATACGCCACTCTTCTGCCTGGAATGTTCCACAGTATAACATTAAACAGCTCTACCTTACATTTATTCGATTACAGGTGATTTTATAGCTCAAAAATACAGAGAAAAACAGGTATTCTGACTGAGGGCGGGGGTCATCTCTCCACAGATCTAACCTGTAACTTGTCTGGTTTGGTCTCCATGGAGATAGAAAGGGGCTAATACCCTGGTGGGCTGATTTTTCGACCAGTAAAGATACACAATGCACCCGTAGATCCATTTTGTGTTTTTTCTTGACTTTCTAAACTTTTTATGTGTTTGTATGCATTGCGTCTCCATGGTAACTGTTGAGCAATAACAATATAGACACACATGTAGAACCCCGCCCCACGTGATGTGACTGCAAAATATCGATCGTTATGCAACAGGCAATGTACAAACGCATCCGCTTTAAGATCTTGGAAGGCAATAGCATCTACGTTAGCATGCTAATCAAGAAATTAATGACTTTTTGCTGCTCTCTGCACATCAGCACTTCCAGACGCAACAACACAACGATTACCCTAGTTTTCGGTCACGACTTGAATTTAAAAACCTACAAACCTGCGCCTCTTATCACAACAATATTGACGAACATCTACATCCAATATGTTGCACGGTTGATTCTTCATTATTTTTTATTCCCGAGACTGTTTCACTGAGGCTGAGCGCGGAGATGTACACAATTAATTTGCGCTTTCTATTAAAACGGAGTCATTAAAAGCATGCAGCTCAACAGTTTATAATTAAAAACAGCAGCCGAACCAAGAGGTGAACGCTCATTAGTATGATGTGCCATGTGCGATTCATTTCCTTGACTAATTTATGCCGTCACTGTAAGCTGTTGCTCTGATTAGGGGCCATATAAAAGGTTTCTTATAAGGACTGGTATCTAGGTCAATGTTTCCTCAGTGCTAAGAGACTGGACACCACAGCAAAAAAATAAAAATAAAAAATACAGCCCCAGCTTTCCCTCTGGAATGGTTCACAAATGTAATGTGGTTTAGCTTTGCTGGCTTACACGGTTAACTATGTGTTGAAAAATACATCTTTCAGTATGTTTTTTTTACTCTATATGGGGAAGTTATTGCTTTGCATGAAATGTTCCACACACACTGCATTAAAAGACCCATATTATGCTGTTTTCTGTTCTGTTACAATGCCGTTTCCTTTATCAGAAACATAATTGGAGTTGCGTTTTGTTTCATTCGCACATATGGACACCCAAATCCTGCATGTTTAAGCTGAGTTCTTACAGAAAACACCTTGTGATGTTGCATGGTACTGCTTTAAAACTCCATACACCTTCACTAGAAAGATTTGGATGATATTATCTTTGAATGATTTTGATGATATCAGGCACTGCATTTGTGTGAGAAATATCTTTGTAGAAGTTCATTGTTTTATGTGTCCTCTGTGTGTTAGTAAGGTTAAAGGGGTAGAGTTGAAGGGGCCGGTGAATGTGTGGTCGTCACATGGGTTAAAAGTGTAATCAGTGATCTGCTCAAATTTAAAGCTGTCCTTGTACTAAAGAGCATCCTGCTGATAAAAGTGTTTAAACTCAAGGTGCAAGGCCGACTATTGTATTGAAGACCATTCTGCTGGGTACATGATGAACTCTTGAAGGTCGGCCATTGTACACAAGATGCTGGAAAACAAGGAATGCTAATGACATGCATGCCAAGATGTTCAGTATTTAAGCCTCCTGCTTTCACTGCACTATAGAGACGTGTTGCAGAAGAGACAACTCAATGTTGACCTGTATCTGCATCTGCTTGAGTCAGAATTAAAGGAACCATATGCACTTACATCAAGTCTCCTGGACTCTTGTTTTTGGTCGCCTCCAGTAAGGCTGAAACTTGCCAATCTAAAAGGTCAAAAGTAGCTGTTAACATGAAAACAACCGTTTCATGACATTATAAGGTGGAAAATAGCATTGTGAGCCTTAGAAATGTAGAAAAAAACATGCATTCTTATTGAGTGGCATTGCCTTTCCACAAATCTGACGTGTAACTTGGCCTGGCAGTGGCTCCTGTTGGTCTCCATGGAGATGCAGATGCCAGGCAAAGCTAATCCTATGGGGTTGCTGCACATTTTGTCATCTACAGTCCATTTAGACCTACACAGTGTGAATTAGTGACTGTCAGTGAAGATCAGATTGTCTTTATATTGGTGGAGCTTGGTTGTTTTTCTTGCATTTCTCTATAAAAAAACATATTACACATAAGTTTCCATCTGAGTGCTCCAGCCCACCTTTGAGCCCATTGGTCAGAACCAGTCACACAAACAGAGTCTGCATCCTCTCCGCATAGAGCAAAAGTGCACCTATGAACCACACACACTTAGGATCAACACATTTCAGCATAAATACACTTTTTATTATGATTTTCCAGGCTTTTTCGGGCTTGTTTATCTGATATATTTCTCCGACCATTTTGAATTGTCTTGGTTAGATGGTGTAAACAGCATTGATTTAATGTCCACAACCCCTGGTGTCCTGTCAACCGATCAAGCCAACAAGCATTCATTAGCTACACTTAGCCAAAAGCTGTTTAATATATGAATACAAAATAAATATTGCATAGGCCTATAGTCAATATCCCGTAGCTTTACAACATGTATGAAATTAGCTTTGTTCTGTATAATACCTAGCATTGGTGGCTAAAAGCATCAATAATGAGCTCTGGGTAGATGCATTGCTATTGAGCTGAAGTCAAATATGCACAGTTATAACCTGAGCTGCCTGTTCTCTTATTAGACTAAATGGTTAAAGATTTATACCAGTCTAGCCCCCACACCCTCTGTCACGTCAAGCCTGGCCAAACGTGATTACATTTGTTTTTTCAGTGACGCATTTGAAACAAAGGAGCTCAATGGTCACTTATAATTTACAAATGAAATTAACACATTTATCTCACTTCAGATTAGCAGAGTTTAGTGCTTTGCTCACTGATTCTGTGAAATACGCACGTTTTTCAATCCGCTGTGATATGGACGAATTGAGTGTGTCCCCTAGTGATTGACTAGTCCACATGTCAGGCATCTTCAAACAAGGAGATTCACCAGTGACCAGACTTGCATCTTCACTTGGTATTTAGGATGTGTGTTTTCTGGCAAGTAGTTTGGTGAAAAAGTTGAAGAAAAGTACAAAAATAAAGGGAGGAGCGAGTTCTCAGATAGAATACCATCAACACTGGAAACAGTTCACACCCAAGGACGCCATTTTTTCTGGCAGTTTGAACATTAATATAAATGAATGACAACACATTTGTCACAATTAGTCTAATTACATTTATTGTGCAGTTTAGTCCTTAATAACATTATGGCTATGATTTAACAGTTAGAATTGATTAATTAATCATGGCATTTATATAGCGCCTTTCAAGACTCCCAAAGCACTTAACGGAGCATTATTCATTCACGCCACATTCTGGCCACAGTTGCCGTGGGGCAGACTGACAGAGGCAAGGCTGCCAATCTGCGCCATTGACCACCACCACTTAGGTACACATCACAGTCATACTCTGCAATCATCTATCATCAGATTTTTTTCTCATCTCTTGGTTTCCTTGTTAAGCTTCCTTTTCCATGAAAATGTTGGTTTTAATGTCTTTGGTTGGAGCCTCAGCCCCTTTTTTTGTCAGTTTACCCTCGATTTCAATATAACAAAAACGGTAAAATTAACCTCAATAGAATAATATAACTAAATAAAAGTTTTTTTGTGTTACCAGACTGTTACTGGGGGATATTAGAACACATCTCTAAACCAAATGTCTGTTATTTATGTTTTCATTTTGATGTTCTTAACTGAAGTAACATTTTTTGTGTTACTGGTCAATTTCGACATGTTTATATTTTTATATTTTTTATATATTTTTTTAACAATAGAACTTTAGTCTAAACATAAAATGAAAATCAGAACATGCCAATGACGACTCTTTTTAAAAACTAGAAAAAAAATAGGTAAGCTTTTTAGTAAAAAATCTAAATATGTTAAAGATGTTTTACCCAGTCAAATGCAAGGTTTAAGACATTTCCCAATGTGTATGTTGCTTCCGCTGAGTCTGGGGTGTCCTGGCGGTGGATCCACGGAGCGATAATGAGTCAGAATTGATTAGCTGTGCTTCTTGAATCAACCCTTCACGAGGCCATTGTAGCGCACGCTCAAGCACATGGACATGATTAATAGTGTTTTCATGTGGGGTTCTTGGGCTGTTTACATAATCAGCAAAATGAAATTAGCCATTTTCATTTCACTGTGAACAACGTCCTTCCTCTAATTTGAGTGTGGCACCTGATTCTACAGCTTTATCATAAATCATAAAGTTATGCAGCGTGTTAAGGGTCTGATTGGGCTGTTCTCCACGATACTGATACTGTAGCAACGCATTTGTTATCACATTAAATATTAATCAACATTCATCTGAATCTGAAAATAAAGACATACTGAAAATGACACTTGCAGTATCCATACAATAATGTTAAGTTGTGGAATGTGTACATTAGGTATATGTACTTAATGTGGATACTTTTTAGTTTTACTTCAGTGCATTTGAGACAAGGGATCTGTACTTTCTACTCCACTACATTTTTGAACTGAAAACGTAATTACATTTTTAAACGGGTTCTCTAATATTTTTATTACTTAAGTAGGTTCTTTCATGTGATACTTTGACTTTTTACTTTGGTGTCTGTACTTTTACCTAATTAACAGTCAAACCTTTACCACCACTGGTAATGTTATAAATTCCTCTGTTTAACATCTCGATATACTCGATTAGTTAGCGCTGTTAGAGTTGGTTTATTTTGTAATTGAATAAATAAAATCGCTTCAAATGCCTCTAGTTGGACAACTTTGTATTTGAGAGCAGATACTTTTTGATGTGCAAAAGTTCAAATGTTCAACTTTGGCATCTGACTGATCGAAACACTGCATGGAAGCATTGGACCAGCCTAGGCACATATCCCACATACTGTAAACCAGCGGTCCCCGGGCTGTGGACCGGTACCGGTCCGTGGGTCATTTGGTACTGGGCCGCACAGAAAATTTTGAAAAATTACCCGATTCTCTGTTACATCCGTCCATGTCACTCTTGACGCAGGTCCAGGCGCTCTTCTTGGTCACCGCCAAAATGAAACCCAGGAGCAGCAAAATGAGTAAAACAAACGTGAAACCCAGGAGCAGCAAAATGAGTAAAAAACAAACGTCTTTGGAAAGTTTCTTTGCAAAGGGGAAAAGGCCCAGCCAGGAGACAGAAGAGGAGCCTACGACTTCCAAGAAAAAGAAAGCTACATTTAATAGACAATATCAGGAGTCCTACTTAAAATACAAAGATTCCCACGCGTATTTATCCGCCACATCTTAAACGCCGGTCCCTGAAAATATTGTCTGACATGAAACCGGTCCGTGGGGCAAAAAAGGTTGGGGACCGCTGCTGTAAACTATAGTCCTGTATGTTTAATGATGCACTATGTAACTGGTTGGAGGGTCCATCACCTGGGTCATTGCTCTGCCTGGAATGTTCCACAGTATGACATTAAACAGCTCTACCTTACAGGTGGTTTCATAGCTCAACGATATCTAGAAACATTCTGACATTCTGACTGCGAGCGGGGTTGCCTCTCCACAGATCTGACCTGTAACTTGGAGATAGGGAGGTTTAACGGATTAAAAACACCACACTGTGAACTTTTCCAGACAACGCAATAGCATCTCCACGGAGCAAAGCATTTGACGGACCCTCGTATGTTGTTTTATCGCTTGGTTTTCCGTTTTTTTTACACGTGTACGTCGGGTATTGCATGGCGTTGCAGCAGGGCCCCGTCTGCGCTGGAGTCTGGAGCCGCTCCGAGCCCTGGGACCTCTCGGTGTCCTCAGCCTGTGCCAACGCTAAAGGTCACACACTGATTTATGCACCTGTTTGTGAAGGAGACGCCCACTGTTTGTGCTGTGGGCCACACGCTCATCAGCACCCGAAATGGGAAAATGAAATCTTCTACATGAATTGATTTACAAGGTTGAGCAGGTATTAAGCGGGCCAGCTGGGACCGCTCTGATAAATTTGCACACGGGTTTGGGCATATGTGGAATTTGTGGGTTTGTAGTAGAGGGCAAATTGCAACGACATACACATTTTCTGTCAACGTATGATATATGACACATCTACGTTACGTTATAGCTTTTATTTCGCCTTCGTTTTACATTATTAGGTCACACGAGAGGCAAATGTATGTGTGGATGCATTAAAGGGCCCGTATTTTTATTTTTTTGAGCTATGTTTTAATGTTTTCTCATCAAAAACAGACCTGGAGTTGCGTTTTGTTGCATTCGCACATGTTAAACACACAAATCCTGCATATTTAGACTGATTTCCTCTCTTAAACTGAAAACGCTCCGTTCTACATTGTGGTGTTATGTGATTTTAAACTCAAAACATCATCACTAGAAGAAACATTTGGATATATTTGACTTTCAGCCCTGGAATTGCCAATCTTTACCGAACAAAAGGTAAATGGTAACAAAAAATACGATTACTCAAACATGTGTGAATGAAACAAAACACAACTCCAGGTGTGTTTCTATATAATTAAAAAACTTAAACTTTCTGTACATAATTTGATTTAAAAACTTGACTTGCCCTTTCTCTCTCTCTTTACCTTTTTGAGCTTATTTTTCACCATCATAATTATAATTGTCTTTTAATTGTTTGCCTTTACTTCATTTTTGATAATTGGATTTGACACTTATTATTAAGATGGTGTTTTCTTTTTGAAAATATAAAAGGAAAAATAATTGTGATTTGTAAATTTGTATGAATATATTGTGAGCCCTTAATTGAAATATTTATTTAAAAAAATGACTTGATAAATTAATATATTAATTCCATCCCAGTACATTCTTTAAATACACTGCAAAAATACCCCTCCTTAAAACTAGAAAAATACACTGAAATAATCTGCAAGTGCATTAATTAAAATGTACTTATTATTACTAATTTTGAAATACGAAAATATATTTAGGCCTTCATAAATCTCAAAATAAGTTAATCTGTTACATACAAAAGATACTGATACAATCTAATCAATAATCTAAGTATTTAAGTGATCTAAAATAAAGCACAAAACCTAAAAATACTCTTGTTTTAAGAAAGGCTAATGTTTTAAACACCATCTTAACACTTGTTTTGCTTGTTTTGTGGGTATTTGAACTAGTTTATAGATATAAAAACAAAAAAAATCTTGAAATAAGATTAATAATCTTACGTATTTCACAGTCATTTAGTATATATATTAGTATAAAGATTTTTTGTCTCAGTTTAAGAGAACAAATCTCGGTTAGTTTCATGAAATATGTAGTGTATGTGTACAGTACAGTAGTGTGTATCAGAGCCATAGTCACATTTGTATTTGTATCTGTGTGGGCGTGTAACATCTGTCTGTTCACGGCGGCCGCTTCATCTCACACCAGTTTTCTTTAACATGGCTCCTCACCGGGGACCCGCACAGATGCTCCTGACTCCAGAGCAGCTGTTGGACACACAAGAAGGATCCTACAC